>JANHFX010006697.1:0-15154 GCA_027560015.1 Chloroceryle amazona
AGGGAGCTGGGATTGTTCAGTCTGGAGAAGAGAAGACTCCAGGGAGACCTAATAGCCACCTTCCAGTACCTGAAGGGAGCTTACAAAAGAGACTGGAGAGGGCCTGTTCACAAAGGCCTGGAGTGAAAGGATGAGGAGCAATGGTTTTAAATTAGAAAAGAGTGATTTAGATTGGATGTAAGGAAGAAGTTCTTTACTATGAGGGTGGTAGAACACTGGAACAAGTTGCCCAAGGAGGTGGTTGAGTCCCCATCCCTGGAGACATTCAGGGTGAGACGTGACAGAGCTCTGAGCAACCTGCTCTAGTTGAAGATGTCCCTGCTCTCAGCAGGGGGGTTGGACCAGATGACCTCTAGAGGTGCCTTCCAACCCAGGCATTTCTGTGTTTCTATGAAAACTTGATCTAGTAATTAATAATACATAGGGAGAGTTAAGCTTTTTAAGTTTTGTATATTTTCTGCCAATTGTTCAAAGACTGGCTCACTTTGTTGCTATGGAGCTTTTCTGTGAGCATGACTTCGGTTTATTCAATAATACATGTATTTCTGAGAGCAACTTACGTAAGAGTTGGCCTACCCAAACTTTGTCTTCATACAAGACTGATTTTTGACTACTTGATGGTCTTGTCAGATATCAAAGCCATCCTCAGTTCAATATTCATGTAAGAGGGGCAGGCAGCCTTGCAATAACTGATCTTGTCTCTAAGCTGCCACTGCTGCCTTTTCTCTTTCCGCTCAAGGTGCTGCAGCCACTTGGAGATCTTACCATCGTAACTGCTTCTGCTGGCCAGGCTCTTCCAGCTCAGACAACAGATTTCAGCCCTCAGAGATGGCAACAGTGCTGCATCTTGTACTGGTGTGAGCTGTACCCACCTATAACAAGCTAAGAGGATCTAAAAGTTTCTTCTTCTTCCTCCTCCTCATCTGCCCTGCCTGGGGTTTGTGGCTGCTTTGGCTCCGTGACACGGGGCAGGCAATGCAGTGCTCACGGACAGCAGGTTATCTCAGGGGTACCTGCAACTTCTCTGAAACAGCTTTTATGCCACAGGTAGGGCAATAAAGTCGTGAGTCCCACTACTCTTGTTAGAGCAAAGGAAATCTGTTTACTTTAATCTTGGAAGTATTTTTCATAACATTATTTCTGCAGCAGCTGGTTTCCATAGAAACCAAACTCACAGTGCTACAGGAAAGAAGACTGCTGACCTGCTTGTCCTTCCCCAGCTCGTGCTGTTGGACTTCCTCCATGTGCATATGTGCACATATTGCTCGTTGCTGTGAGGTGGACAAGCTCAGGTCCAAAGGCTTCAGCTTGTTGCACTGGCAGCAGCCCAAGTGCAGTGCCTCTCCTGTCTGCCACCCATCCTCCTCATCCTACCTCACCCTGCCTCTCTCTGAGTAACTTGTCCTGCAGCCAGGGGAGGAGGCCAGAGGAAGGAAAGGTCTCAAGATGTCTTCACCCCCCTTTCTACTGCTGTAGCATTCCCAAGCCCCAGTAAAGATGGAAGGATTTGTTGTTAAGGTTATGTTTCCTACTTCTCTTTAAATGGCTGAAGGGCACTAGGTGCAAACACATTGTTGTTCTTTTTGAGGCTCCTACAGCTCTGAAGAGTGAAGCTGTATGAGCAGCATTAGCATCACTCTGTGCCTGTGCTACATCCTTATTAAATTGTCCTGGACCAGCGTAGTGTTACTTAAAACACAGTTTTAATTTTAAAAGGAGCTTTAGCACTGGGTCTGAGCGGTAGCCTTTCCTCATGCCGAGAGGTCACTTAATACTACAACAATTGTGTGAAATGCTTCTTCTGAAGTCAGAGTAAGGTGATGCTGTGGGGAGCAGGGAACCAACACGGAGCTCTTGATACCTCTTGCTGGGTCCCCAAGAGTCCATCCTGCTTATAGGAGTGCCCCAGTGCTGAGTGGCACTGACTCAGGTCTCCTCAGAGCACATTCTGTGAAGCACCCCAATGGCAGAGATTTAACCTTGCAGATACTGTGTCCCCATGGATCTTGTCCCAGAAGCAAATTGCTGCTGGGAAAGAAGCACCAAGAGAGCTTTTGTGAGCTTCTCAGACAGAAGGGCAAAAGTTTTCTTACTGAGGTCATCATGGAAGGATGATGTTATCAGCACAGGCTTCCACAGTTTTAAAGCTAGAAGAGCTGTTAACTGAGTACTTTGGCCTCTCCAGCTACCTAAGAACATGGTGTTTCTAATGTTTCTCAAAGGCTAGCTTCTCAGAATCAAGCTGACAGTCACTAGAAGTGTGCTTTTAGGGTGTGTCGTTTTTTTCTATAAAAGTGAAAGATTAACATTTATGAAAGTGATCAGCACTTTTCTCCAGCTTGCAAACATGGCTTAAAGGCAACAGATGCCTTGGAAAGATGGCAGAAAGTTATCTTGGAGTCTTCAAAGAGGGACAGAATCAAGCTTTTCCAGGCTACCAGGTGTACACTGCAAAGGCCACCACTGGTGGACATTAAGCAAGAGCCCAATTCTGGGGCTTTGCTGATACTGCAAGCCATTCTCAGTAAACCTCCCCAGACAATATGGAGAAAGAGATACAGATTAGCTCATGACAATCAGGGAAGAGTGTCATGACCTCTAGGTCTGCAGGTAAAGGGCAGGTCCTCAAGAGACCATTTAAGTAATTGAACACCTGTAGAGAGAGTGAGGGAGAAACAGATGCCTCTGAGGAGCTGATTGCTCTGGATGTGCTATGCATAGGTTGTGCTACAGGCTAGGACTGGGAAGGTGCATAGTCTAGCTCTGAACAGGTTCCTGGGTGTACTTGGTTGCACAGTGTGGCCATTACACCAGTGGAGTGTTTGTGCATGGAGCCACAGGGCAGAGGCAGCAGTCTGGGCCGTGGAGACTGGCCTTCCTTTAAATCTCCTGACATGCACAAATGCTGTAAGGCTCCTGGAAGAGCAAAGCAGCCTTAATAAAAGCAATTAGAGGTGAGAGCATCCTCAAAAGCTGGGGAACTCCCTGAAGTGTATTTCTCTGTGCCCTGACTCCAGTGCTGGAGGTAAGAGCCAGCCTGAGGAGCTTCTGCTCAGGCAGTCACCACAACTATTTTTCTCATTTGGTGCTTTTACTAATCTTTCCAAGCCTCTCTGACATAAAAAATAATTGACCTTTACAGTTGCATTTGAGCCAGCTACATTGCCATCAGCTCTTGCTAGTCCTCACTACTCAGGTCATATTTGCTTAATGGCATGTGAATTAATTTGTTGGAAGCTGACACTTTGCTGCAAGATTAGTTAAGTGACTAACACAGGGCTAGTGCAGGAAAATTGAAGATGCAGAGCAGCTTTTGGGGAAAGAAAGAAAAAAAGGAATAATAAAAAAAAACAAACAAGGAAAAAGAGGAGGTAAATTCTAATGCTTTTGGAAATTGTTCACTTTTAAGATGCTATGATTGGAGTAATGAATGAGCTGAAGTACAGAAGAAAAATAAACTCAATTCCAGCTATTTAAAGGCTCAGCAATTCCTTCCAGGCGAAAAACAAGCAGCTATTGTATGCCTGCGCTGGGAGGGCTGGGGGGAGACAGTGTTTCCCACAGGCAAATTAGGAATGGGAAAACCAGAACAAAACCTGCAAGCCACAGAAGCCCAAGTAGGGAACACAAGCCTTTTTCTGTTCGATGTGATTTGTCTTGTCATTAGGTGGGTTTAATAGGGCTTTATTCTTATTCTGGGAGGAAAGCCTGGCTTTGCTTGAGCTAACAGTAATGACTGTTCAGACCTGGGAAGTGTGAGGGAGCCAGCCCAAACTGCATTTCCTGCATCACTCAGGCGCTCGCTGGGAACAGAGGGTCTCCTCCCCACTATCCCTTGCTGGCAGTGGAGTTTGACCATGTTTCACTGGAGCCTGATAAAAACTTGCCGTGCACTGTTTGGTGAGAGGTCTGAGTCATGTCATCTCTCTCACTGTAAAGAAAGACCTGTATCGGCTATTGGCCACACTGGGACCAGACCCAAACCCCACAAAAGGTGCATTTGAACCCCGCACGCTGCTGTCCCACAGTCACCTGGGGCAGAAGATGAGGCTGGCATCATGGGTGCAGGAAAGACTTCTCAACCAAGACATCCTGAACCCCTTCCTAACCTTCTTCCCAAGCTACGGTGAGCTCCAGCAGGAACAGTTCAGCAATACGATCATGGCTTCTTGAAGTCCCACATTTGGCACCTTGTTTCAGGCTGTGTAAAGGTGACAGGGGATAAGGAGGTAAAAAAAGCTCCCTGAAAGGGAATTGTAAGAGTTGAAACCCTTAAGCTTAGTTTGAACAGCCCGCATGGAGTACCCGTGAATCCCCCCTCCCTCTTGCAGCTTTGTTGGCTTCAGTCAGAAGGCACTGAAGGTGATTCCTCTCACACAACCGCACAGGCTAGAAGCAGCACAGCAGGTAATCGGCATGTGCAGCAGTCAATCCTGAAATCCTTCTGCTTGGAGGGCTGCAGGATTGACTCGCCACTTTTTGAAAAAGAGTACAAGAACCACTGGCCACTCATCTTCCGGCTGTGGAAGAAGTGGTGTTACCTTAGCTGTGCTTGTCCTGGGATGCTGCTTAGGGATGGGCTGGTCTAACATCCTGCTCAGAAGAGACCCAGAGATACACACAGCCCTCTATCATCCCCAAAGCAAGTGGAAACCGCGCCTGCGCTGGAATCGTGCGTTTCTTTGCGGCCAGAGCCCAGCTTACACTGACACATGCTAATTTTAGTGGGCCAGATCATGTGAGAAATACAGAATTCCTACTTTAGAGCAGCAGGAATCAGTTACTGGGGGAGCACCGCTGCTTTCTCACAGCAGTGTTGTGGCTTCCCTGACAAGTTGTACAAAGTTTGTTGAAATTTTTTTATGATCCAATGTAGATCAAACCAAAGGGTATTAGAAGAAGTCAGGAACTGTCCAATAGCCATTTTCATTGAATCAATATGAAATATTGTTTTAGATGAAACAATGTGAAAGAAAGTATTTATTCAAGAACAGTGATACGACTAAGGTGCCTTTAGCCGTAAAAAAAGCTTTACATATTGAGACACTGTTCTGGTGACAAATCTGCAACATAAGCTTTGCATGCCTGAAGAAACTGGTTTAGAAACATTTAAATACTTCCATTTCCTTGAAGAATGGTTAAACTCAAGCTACTCACCCATTAACAAACAATGCAATATATATTTTTATGTATTGATTGCCTTCCTAGAAGTAGATAGGCACCCTGGGCCGTTGGATGCCACAAGTGAGTTTATCTGGAACTCATTAATTAATTTTGACTAATGAACTGTCAAATTTGTCAAGTTTCCTTTCAATAGGTTATTAGTTCCTCAGACTCTCTTGCAGCTTTGCTAGTGATTAGGATCCAGTAGCAGTCGGAAAAGGGACCACACCTCTATCTTGGCAGCTTCTCCCAGAGGTTGTGTCGTAGCCAATCATCATTAGCAGTGTGCAGGGAGATGCCAGGCTCGGCACACACAGCACAGGAACATACATCCCCTTCCTGGCTGTGAGGCAGGAGGGGCAGAGCAGCATCAGCCTTGACCGTCACAGGAGAGTGTTCCAATTCATCAGTGCACTAAATGCACAGAGAAATCTCTCTCCTGTCAGAACACACACACTCATCTGCTGCTTGCAAAGTCCAGAGCCAGCACCACTGGGTGCTGGGCACATCCTCAAGGGCTGCTGCCAGCTCTGTGCCTGAGCATGGGATGCTGGGGAACAATCTTTGCTGGCTGTCTCGCTGCGCAGCTGCCCCACAGCACCCACAGTGCGGCTATGAAGAGCGGCCAGCTCTGCTGCTCAGAGCAACCAAAACTTTGAGCAGAGGTGCCACCACCCCACAGAACTGGGTGGGGAGTCAGGCTGCAACCCAACAGCTGAACTGCCCTGCTTGGGAAATCGCTTGGCAACCTTTTAATTAAACAGCCAGAGGAGCTTCTCCAGCCTGGTACAGCACTGGGCCACGCCACCAGCTGCAATACCACTGCAGGCGTGGGCACAGCACAGGCAGCAGTGCCTTAGGCTGGTGCTGCCATTGGGCCTTCGCTGTAGTCTGGGTACTTCTGCTCCGCTCAGAGGAACTGGCCAGGCACAGACACTACAGACCCCACGTGCCTCGTGGCTGCTCGGGCTGGTGCAAATCCAGACCACAGCTCTGGGCTTTCCCGCAAATCTGGACAATATGGCACAGATCTGCACCATATCCCATGCACAGCCTGGTGGTTTATATATCAATATCCATAGTTAGCACACCAAATCTGAGAACACTACTGGCTCTTAACCAGTAGTGCCTCAGACAAACCAAAGTGCAGCTCCTGATGACCTTGCTAGAACACAGCCTGTAGCTTAACTGTGGGAAACACATGGGTAGCTTTACTATCCTATGACAGCATCTCGCAAAACCCAAAGATCAGCTTGGATGGCACTGACAGAACAAGCTGTAGGTACCAGGGGAGTAACACACAAAGCCAACTGTCTTTTTTTTTTATAAAAGTATTTTTAATAAACTGATGGATTTAAGTTTCAGATGCTAGACAGCTCGTTGCCATGTACAGGTAACAAAAGTCAAAATTCTTTGAATTTTATACAAATACTATGTAGTACAGTAAACTTGAATACAAGTTTACAAAAAATGCATCAGTGAATATTCAGCTTGTAACCAACTTCCAACAGTGAAAACTATCATGTATCGAGAGTGATCAGAATTGCATTGCAAATTTCAGAAGTAATGCAACTATGTTTTTACCAAGCGACTCTGAAGTTACTGGTGCACACTGACAGTACATCAGATTTTTTTGGCTTGCTGAACAGAAAATGGCATTTAAATAAAATTACTTTAAGAATATAATACATATCAAAAGTACTATCTTATAGAAAACTAAACAAGAATGAGAAAGTAAACAGAGCAGAACCCTGAAGTAGAGATTTTTTCTACCCGTTTTGATGGAAAAGACTCCACAGGTGTCCAGCTTTCTCACAGCATTTTGGAGTGTTCTAGTCCTAGCACAGTGTGGTCATTTAGTAGACTAAAGTAATCCCTGCTTGGCAGTAATGCTGGTGAAAGGTAACTTGCTCTATTGCTAACAAATTGGAGTAACCACTGGCAGGGTGACTTCTGGGAGGCATCCAGCAGAGGCTGAGTTGACAGCACACAACTCAAGTTACAGTACCACTTGCTTTGAAACAATACCCAACAGCCTTCAGGGTTCAGCTGTCAGTTTCCTCAGAGGATTTACAAATGGATGGTTTTGAAACAAAAGAAATTAAGGAGCATAAGATAGTATCTTCACCTGTACAGCTACCAATAAAATGAATGTTTGTTACAAACTTTCCAGTCTGCTTTATAAAAAATATTCTTAAGTTTTACTTTTAAATAAAAACTGTGCTGTGATCTGTCACGTTCTTGCATTGTACATGCTGTAGTTGTGTGTGTGTTAATGAATGTGTAGAGATTTGTGACCTAGCGCTCTGGATGTATCAGAAGCCTAAAAAGCTGATTTTGGTACATAAAAGTTAGGTAGCAATGAAAATTATTTTATTTATTTTTTCCTAAAAACTAGGAAAATCTACAGTACATTGCTAGATCAGCGTCCTCAACCCTGAGCTGAAATGAAGGACCTGCCTTGGCCGAGAGACTTAAGTCACATTACTACCACAGCTGCACAGCAGAGACAAAATAACCCGTCTGCAGCCTGTTGTCTTAGCTGTAAGTAGAGTGAGATTCAGTTCTGTAATGCTTGAGAGTTGACTGGAGACCACCATATTCATTTTCACTACAGAAAAAAAAGAACTCAAATTCAGAAATTCAAGTGAAAATGCACTTAACAGGAAAAGTCAGTATGTCCAGCTTTGGAGACCAAAGAGAATGCAGTTAGTGGGAGACCTGTCAGTCTTAAGCGTTTCCTACTTGGTAGAAGTTATTAAAATACATACCAAAGTACAGTTAAAGAGACTTCCACTATTATCCTGCTCTTTCCAGACAGAGTCCCGCTTGCCTTTTTCCCCAAGAAGGGAGCTTCTCTCTCTCTGTACCAACACTGCATGACAGAAGATGAGTGAAAACTTGACTGTCTGAGAAGGGATTCAACCCAACTGCTAGCAGAAAAACATCCACTCTTTTCTAACTCGAGTTGGAGTTGGCAATCGTAAGAATTCTTACTAAGATACAGCCTACTGCAACTTCCTGTAGGGTTCAATGGCACTGACTACCTGCGGCTCTGAGCACTTGTAACAGGAAGCATTCTTGCCTCCTAAGGGGACCTTTTTTTTTTACTTTTAAACAGCAGAAAGTGTAGAGTCAGTATTATACTCAATGGAAAAAAAACCAAACAACCCAGCAACAGACTGAAATATAAAGCTTGTAAGAATCATACATACTTTTAGTAATGCACACTTCGTTGTGAGCTGATCAGTTCACGGATGGTATGTTTCTTGTTGGTTTAAGGCAGCAAGTCTTTCAGAATACACAAGCTCACCTCCCTCATGTTTGTGCTACTGTGTCGTTATGTGCACAAGAGAACCTCACTAATTTACACTAATGACTGGAAGAACCATTAATTCTCTTGGTAAGTGAACAAGAATAAGGCATTCCATTATATATTCTGATCACTAATTATAATTTAGCTCTAATTATAATCTACCAGCAAACATAATTCTGTGTCTTAGAAAATAGTATCTCTTACCTTCAGATATAATTGTGTGTGCAGATTAGTGGGTTCTGCTGTGTAAACACGCAGGTGCATAAGCAATTTTCAGGTTTTTCTTCATTACATCTGACAAGAAAGTTAATGCCACAGATAGAGACTGTGGGAAAATAAATTAGGATTTCTCTATAATTTGTGTGGATAAGCACAACTGGGCAGTAATCTATAGCTCAAAAAAAAAAAGAGAAGACACAAATGTTTACAAACTCAAATGAAGCAAAATCAGCAGCAGAAGGCAAGGCCATTCCCCAACCATAAACGGCTTGTATTACACTATGCCAAACTGTATGGGAGGGGGACGGGAAGAGTACAAGTACTGACTTTTATACACACTTTTGAAATCAAGTAAAGCAACTGTGAAAAGCCTGTTGATGCTTCTAACGTGATTAGACACATGTCTAAATGGTGGTTGAAGTAAACTGCAGATACAAACAGAAGATGGGATGCAAACTACATGGCTGAGTTTAAAAAGAAAAAAAGGGATCAATGTGCATTGTAATGAGATAGAAATTTCCCTTCATATGTGCAAAAATCCACAGTTTCATTAATGTAGAGGTCATACTTCTCATAACAGATCTTAGACAAAGCCAGTCTCCCTACATCCTGGAATCTACCTGTTTACATCAGCCACTTGACTTGCACAGTACCCTGTTCACATATAGAGTATTCAGCAGTTTCTGGCATTCCTCAGAAATTTAATGTTCACCTGCCTTAAATCTTGAAAACAAAGGGGAAAGTTCTTCCAGGATATCACACCACTGCTTTTGGGTTGTATCAACTGTTAAATCAAACTCAAATTCTCTCTTCTTCCATGGTGGCAAGAGTCCTTACAGGACTTGTAAACAGCAGTACACAATACTGTAAACAAATAATTTAAGTTCTGCTTTATACAAGATGTTAAGTTAAACCAGGTCTTCCAAACAGGTGAAAATGAAAAGGGTGGCTTCACACAAAATCCTTCCCTTTTCTCTCAGCAATTCTTTTCACTACATAAATAATCCTGAGCTGAAACAGGGGTTGATGAGAGCCTTTTTTGCATATAAAAACAATGTTCTAGAGTCAGCTCTCATGTTCTGTCAGGAAGTCAATTGCTGGAGAGATTAAAATGAAGCATTTCAAACCCTTTGTTACTTTGGAGGAGGACTTATAATTTGGTGTGGCGACCAGTTCTAGACCCAGATGCTGAGCTTGCCAAGGAAGCTGATGCTGCTGCATCCTCAGCTTCCTCCAGCTCATCGTGTAGCTCCTGGCTAACGCTGGACTGGAGGGCTGCAGGAGTTAGCCACTCCTTCGGCAGACAGCTCTGGAGAAACGGTATACAAGAGCTGAAGTAGGCAAGGCGATTCACCCATCGTGGAATCTCTTTTCCACACAGAATCTAGGGGGAGAAGGGAAAAGAAAGGATTAAATGGTCTTCTGAATTTAGCAGTAGCAAAACTAAAGTCCTGTAGCTGTAAATAAAAAGCAAAGGCTGCAGCAGCCTTACCTATCTGTTTACCAATTTACTTATCACAAATGCCAGTCAAGAAGCACCCGAGTTAGTTGCACTGACAACTTTCTCCATCATTAAAAGCAGAGCCCCAAGTCATGCAAGGAGACTTGTTTTCCACTGTCAGAATTTGATACATGGTTCTACACTTTTTTAGAAGTCCTGACAAGCCTAAGTACCTCACTCTTTTTCAGAAACTTCTATAAAAACCACAGAAATGAGTTAAGGCATACTTTCTATTCACCACCGATTCCTCAGAAACAGAAATTGCAGGAGAACTCTCAGTACTACAGTAAACCACCCTGAAATCAACCGGTCAAAAAGACAATGCTACAGTTGCATGGAGTTACACACACTGCCGAGGCTATTTACTGTGGTGGCCTCTGATGACTTTGCACAAGACATCCCTATCCTGCAGCACAAAGGCCACGCACACACACGTAGGTTCACTGGAACAAAAGAAGCTAGGCTACAATGCAAATCTGGTTTCAATTCCTCAGAAATCTATAAAGCTGCATGAAATACTTGCTTTTATTGTACATCAGTCATTAAATGGTTTTGCTGTCACTATTCGAGGAGTGAGCTATTTTACTTAACTGCCCCCATATTCACTTCTGGAATTACTCCAGTGCAGATCTGGAAAAAAGTCATAGCTAATGGGAGCATTACTTGGCTGTAATTAAGCAGCATTCAACTTGTAATTATATCCCTGTTTGTATAGTCAATCTGAATGCTAAATAGGACAAGATGTAAAATAGAAACAACATGACCATGTGGTTAAAGATGATGGCAAAAACCTGGCCATATAGGCCAGATTTCATGCCACCTGCAGCTTTGTCAGTGTCTTACCCTACTTACTTGTACCAGTGTTGCACATGAATCATCATCTCAATAAAATTTTCCAGTACTGCTGGAAGATCAAACACTCTACACACAACACAGGCTATACAGTAAGTGAGCCATTAACTATTTTGGGGAAAAAAAAAATAAATAAATGGAAGTTCAGCATGCAAAAAATAGCCTTTTTTTTTTTGAAGTGCTTCAAAGAAACATTATACTAAATTCTGACAAGCACTAACTCCCAATAACTATCACAAGTGCCATTCCCCTCTTTGTCCTCGGTTACTTGCTCTTGACCCTTTCCTGTTGATACACATGTGAGTGATCAGGCATTCAATCATACTGACAAACTGATCATGATAAAATAAAGCCAAGAGTAAAAAGCAAAGCCTATTCAATTCCAGCCAGATACTTTACAAAACCACTCGTGTATCTACGTGACCAGGATGCAGGTGCAGGCATAACAATAACTTGACAAAAGCCTCTCAAGCAGAAGATTCACATTGTCTGTGAAACTTCAATGCCTTTGTTAATTTCTGAAGTTATGACCTACCGTTCATGAATATTTTCAGTGTGATGGCTCTGTGGGGAAATACTGATAAATATGAAATTATGTAAATTATTTACTAGGTCTCTCAATAAGGAACGCACCTCTGCTTGAACTCAGACCACGTATGACAACAATAATTATGAATTTGGCAGAAAGATCTTGTGCTTTGGACATATGCACAACTAAAACCTGAAGAACTGTGAGATTTGCCCCAGAGATAGGAAGTTGCAAATTAGGCCAAACATTTGAAAGGACAGGAAGGGGATGATGCTCTGTAGCCAGCTGGGAAGCACTTTTCTATAGGCCTTCATGTTTACCTCAGATAAAGCTGAAGAAAAGTGATTGCAGTTTTTGTGCATTAGGTGATAAGCGTTTCCTTTGAATTCTTTTCCAAGCTCTTCTACTATTTTTTCTATGTCATCTTCCATAAAGTCAGTACTGCCTAGAACCACAGCTTCTCTAGAAGAGAAACAGAGAGAGTAGGTGATCAGGCTTCCATGATACAGGTGGATTACTGTTCATACATTGCTTAAAATTATCACCCCACTGCTGGTGGTGAGATCTTTCTGACCTCCTGGAATAACACAGATTCTTTCCATTCCATTTTACAGCACCACTTTTATCTATATAACAAAAGAGTATCTCCTTGATGATTGTCTATCACCTGTAGTTCACTTAAGTTCTTTGCAACTTAACTTTGACAAACACTGAATGAACCTCCTTGCCTAAGGATATTGTTTCTAAGAGATAGCTGGGAACACGTAAGAGCTTGTAATGCAGGGAAGGGTCAAGGCAATCACACTGAGAAAGTGAAAAAGAAATGGGAGGAAACCTTGAAGTGCAACATTTTTAGTCTTTTTCTTTTAATAAAAATTTCACTACTTTGAAAAAGATACCCCATTGTACATACTCTCTGAGTAACAAAAGATAGCCACAACTCCACAAAATTTGTACATATTTAAAATGTAATTAAATTAAAATGTAATGGAAATTAATGGTATGCTAAAAATAATGTTGATTGCTGAAGACACTTCACTGTCTCATCACCTCTGCCTATCTCTCATTTCTAAGCAAATGCATTGATTTATTAGAAAGTCAGAAATCCCGCACCATCATTCAACACATCCTGAAAAATAAATGCAAGAAACTGTCTTTTTAATATGCCTTCTCAAAAGGACAAAAAAAAATAAAAAGAAGTATCTTTCTTACTTAAATTTAAATGTCTCTCCTAGCTCCGAAGCATTTCCTGGTGAAATTTCAAATATTCCAGAAAAAGGGTAAGGATGACCACCATAGGCAAATTCTGAAAGAGAAAGCTGAGATTTAACAAAACCAGCATACAACAGTGAAGAATAGCAAACCTCACCAACTGGAAGATCACAAGGACCTAAAGCCCAAACACCTTATTTACATGGGTAACAAATGCAAGGAGCTGGAAATGAATAGTTTTGTTAGTTACTAAGTTAAGCTAGTTACTAATCTCAGTAAAAACTAACAGGAAGTTGCCTACATCAGTGTACAGGTTTAACTCAAATAACTTTACAGTAAGTATATATTTCTTTTCATTGGTATAAGGGAGGATTTACAAGATAAACTGTAAATCCCAACTATGTTCTTTATACATGCTTGTCTAAGTCCACTTACATATTGATGGATTAGGGATTCAAAGTACTGCATCCTCAAAGGTCAGATGGTGCTTCAATTCAGTGCACACTACGGCTGTGTGGCAGCGAATTAGTAGCCTAATAGTTTTTTTTCAGTTTCTTGATTTGCAAGAGTTCAACTGTCCCAAGTTCTTTACTATAACAAGAAAGTAAACCACTGCATGCATCTGAAGTCTGCCCATAGCATCTTCTGGCAGAAGGATGCACAGTACATGACAATATCACGGTGTGCTCTAGCTTCCTTCTGTACAATAACATAGCATGCCACACCCAGAGCACACTAAAGAGCTTTAAGCGTGACTTCACAATTCCTCCCCATAAAACTCTTAACACGTCGTTCAGGTCTAGTATTCAGTTTTGGGGATAACGTTTTTTACAACGGGTTAATAAATACAGTTTGATGCACTCTGAAAAACACAAGTCATTGTTCTAGCAGGCGTATGACCTGCTATATGAGAAAGATGTTATAATCTGAACAGGAAGGGAGGCACCTGTATTTGGCACAGCTCAAGAACTGGGACTCAGGCACAGCACTAGCAAGAGTCAGGTCATTCTGGTATGGGTTAAAAGAAATCAAAAAAAGTTCTAACAATAAGCATTGTATTTTGTTAATTTGTTGCTTTGATAACACTTGCAAAGCCAGTTATCACGTGACTGTTACAGTAGCTGAAACAGCTATAGATAACTTTGCGCAATGTGGTCTTTGGATCACATGCCACACTTTTTGCTGCTTCCCCTCACCCCCAACACATTCCAAAATAAGAAGTGAAATAGACTTTTCTTCTTGCAATGGCCTACTTTTAGCAACACCATCACCTTGGTGTGTCATTATTCTGCTAGGCAAGAACACCTCCGACCTAGGCCGGTGCTACGGCATGCTCAGAAACATCATCTGGCAGCAACTGGGGTTCAAAGTGGCCTGAACAGAACAGGAAGCTGCAGCCCCAAAGCACAACCCATTTAGTGAAATCAGAACACATTGCTATATTCATCACAAGTGTATTGTTTGTAAACGATGCACGCGAGATGCCTTTTAAAGAAACTGTCTCTTCAAACCAAACCAACCTATGAATAAGGAACAGACAGTTTTTTCTGAGCATTGTGCACTTTTAGGTTCACCTACAACAGACAGCTACAGTTGAAAATTAACTCCTTGCAGTAAGTGCTGGCAGAATACTGAGGAACTATGATTCAACCATGCTTCCATAAAGCATACATTTGTTTTAACAACAGGCATTTCGAAAACCAGAATAAAGACTTCTATGCCTAGATGAATAAATTGAACACTTTTTCATGGTTGCATAGCTTTATACAAGAATGCAAGATGACTACCAAATTATTTATATCCAAGTTTTTTTCCAGAGGCAGAAGAGAACTTTTAAGAGAAAACTGATAAAACAGGTTTCAGGCCAGGCTTCCCTCAGTACCTAAAAATGTTTAAGTAGCAGCATCACTGGAATAAAGGGTAAGTTGTGTTCTTGTACATACCTCGGCCATACACCTCTATACCTGAATGGAACACTCCAATTCCAAGGGAAGAAGTATATTCATTCATCCAATACTAGAAGGAAAGAAGAAAATAAAAAACCTTGGTGAGTTTCCAAAACAGATGTCTCCCGATAGCAGACCCACATGTTATTTGTCCCCCACAATTCCCTACTGTACACAGTGAATTAATTCCATTATGTTCTACTCCAGTGTTTCAAGTTTTGTCAATGTCTGTCAACCAAGGAGAATTCCAGATCCTCTTTCTTTTTCTCAACAAGTTACAGGTTGAGAAGGAAGGTAAACCAGGAGACACCTGAAGAAGAAGAAGAAGAAAAAAAAAAAAAAAAAAAAAAAAAGAGGCCCCTGACTTCCCGCCCCCAGGCCAAAAAAAAAAGCAAGATGAGGGGAGGCGGAAGCCG
>JANHFX010006698.1:0-19470 GCA_027560015.1 Chloroceryle amazona
TGATCCCTCCACGCGCATTCCCCCCACGTGGCCTCCATCCATACCCACACGTGCCTCCCTACAAGCTCCCAGCGCAGCCCCCACGATCCCCCTACTCCCGATGCAGCTTCCACCACCCCGCAGTATCTCCCGGCTGCAGCCCACCCAATAGCCTCTTGCACACACGGACGCGTTGCCCCAGCACAGACTCCCCACGCCCTCGGTACTATCACACTTTTCAGTAGCTTTGGGTGGGGGTTTGTGTTTGTTGTGCTTTCTCTGGCTTAGGCTGGATTGACTGACTGACAGCCCCCGTGTGTGTGTGCTGATGTGGTTGGTAGATGTGTGAGGAGGCTGTTTCTGTGCCTGCCCACTTGTATCACAGGTGAGTTATGATGGATCTTGTTTGGATGACCAAGGTGGCTTGAAATTTCAGTTGCTTGGTGAGGGCTAATTCATTCTGGGCAACTGCAATGTGTAGCGGAAGCAGGGCTTTGGAAAAGTGTGTGCATGGCTGGGTTCTGATGAATTGTGATCCAAGAAAGGGACTGGAGTGGTTTCAGAAAGAGCTCTATGAAAGCTGCCTGGTACACCACAAAGCTGTCAAGAGTGGGAGGAGGAGGACTAGGAAATCTAGAGGAAATACTAAAGATGGTTCTTCCTTACAGAAAGTTTCAAACCATTCTTGCCACATAAGAAGCTTGAACTAGAGTCATTTGAAGACACAGATAGGCTTCACCAGAGGGAAAACTGTTTATCTCTGTTGAAGAGAAAATAGGAAGTGTTGATCAGTAGTAGAGGAAAGGCTAACAGGATGAGGAATAGAAATGTCCGTTTCCTATCCTGCAAGAAAAAGACAACAATCAGTGAAAATGTAATAAAGTATGTATTCCACTAACAAAGACTTGGCTTTTTTAACACAGTAGTTAACTGTTCCTTTGAACGTGTGTTGCTGGAAGTTATGGTTGAATCTAAGAGCTTAGCAGCCTCCCTAAAAGAGACCAGAGATTGCTTTAAAAATGTGTTATTCAGGTTTCTAATACTAAAGGTTTCTATTTGTGTGATGCTTTTTGAAAAAAAAATAAACCATTATGCTTCAAGGATGTTGTCTAAGTACTAAACAACAGAGCTTTAGGGAAGACTTATGGTGAAGTTATTCCACAGAGGCCTAGTTCAGGCTTTTTTTTTTTTACCATTGTCCACAAGAAAATGGGCTTCAAATCTGCTCTGGTTTAGTAGAGCAATTTTAAGTCTTTAATTTTAAGTCATTTAAGTCATTGTTACATTTGTGCTGTAAACCTTAAGTGGCATGTGTGCAGCAGGTGGCTACCTCTGCATCTGGAGCAGAAGTGATTCGGTCTTGCTATAAAATCATCTGGAAATCTTTGCTACCGAGGTCAGTGTTTCTAACCAGTTTGGTGGTGTGGGAAGATGTTTTGCTTTCTGTTCTTCTCAGGTCTCTACAATCACCTCAGAGTGCTGAACGGGTTGTGTTTTGGAAATATGGGGCAAAGGGAAGAACAGCTCCCATTCACCCGCGCATCTTCTGTTCTTTTATTTATTTGTCTGTCTCCTTGGGACACGTGGCAGTTAGAAGGGGAAGGTTCTTGAACATGCACAAGTGGTCAGAAAATAAAGTTCAGCGTGACTGTCTGATTTGGCATAACGAAAGCATTCTGAGCTGTCTGTTTTCTAACAATCTGATGGGATGCAGCTAGAAAACTGTCTTGTTCTGCATCAGCTTGTTTGCCTGTATGTTGGTAGCAGGCTGGGGGATGAGCTTTTCTGGTTTGCAGTTGGTGGGATTAGAGTTATTTTCATTTTGTGGATAAAGGAAGGATGAGGGTTTTTTTTGTTTTTCTGTGTTTTTTTTTGGTTTGTGGTTTGTTGTTTGTTTTTTTTTTGTTTTTTTTGTTTTTTTTTATTTAGTTTGTTTGGTTTATTTGTTGTTTGTTTTTTTTCCACGATTCGTAATTAAAAAAACTTTTAAAGCACCTTCCTCCCCCAGGATGTCTGTCTGCCCCTTTCTCTATCCAGTTCAATGCCTGAGTTAGTTAAAACATCTAATAACGCTGTCTTGACTTTAGACAGTAACCTTTTAATTTCCATGGGATAGAATTTACCCTTCATCCCTCCTCCTCTCCTGTTTTGGTTCTGTGTTTAACTGGCTTATGTTTGCAGTGATGGAGATGAGTCTCTTGACTGCTCCTTCTAGCAGAAGTGCCTGCTTGATTTTCCAGGAGCTTTTGCAGCAAATGGCTGGTGGGAGCAGTGAATTCCTTGAGAGATGTTTGTTATTTGGTCCTAGCTGCTTCAAGAGCCCAGTGTTGCATTGTTCAAAGTATTGAAGGTTGAGGAAAAGAACGAAGTTGCAGATAAGACTTGTTGACTCTGAAAGGGCTGCTACTGTGACTAGTCTTTACTGGGTTTACAAGCTAAAATTGAAGAAACCAAGGTTATAAAGCAGTGGTAAATATACAGGTCGGGCTGTCTGCAGAAGTAAGAGAACAGTACAGCCTCAGAGAGAAATCGCACTTAACCTTTGTACAGTAGAGCTTTCCTCCTACACCACTGCTGCGAGCTCTCTGCATAACAAAGCTGCTGCATTTTGTTGAACAGCCAGGCCTGGGGACAGCAGCTTTTCTCTGTTGTAGAGCTTGTGATTGATTGCAATTGCCAAGGCCCTGGAAAATTGAGGTGGTGTAGAGAATCACATCACATTTGAGTTTTGTGTTCTGGCCTGCCCATCTGTTCGCTTGGAGTGGTGTGTGTGTTGTGTGCTGTTGTCACTTCTTCCCAAACTCTTTGGGGTTTGCTTTCTTGTGGTGGAAGAGTGGTTTCCTGCCAAGACATTACACCCAACCAGAACACTCAGCATTCTGAAAGTGGTTTGATACTGTGATAAGATGGATTAAAACACTTAGCTAAAATAACTGTAAAATATGATAATGCTTGGACTAGAAACACCCTTTTCAAAAGGTTTTTGGTGCTTGGGGTGTTTTTATTTTATTATTTTAATTTTTTAATTTTCTTTTATTTTTTCACACCTCAGCCCCCCACCCCCATTATGGACTGCTTTGGGAGAGAGCAACTGGTCATGTCATGGGAGCATCAATTCCCTGGGAAGGTTTTGGAGGTGAAATTCAGACAGCTAAAGCAGTGAGCTGCAGCCCAGCTTCAAGGGGCTTGCCTCAGAGCCTTCATCCGCTGGGAAGGGGCAGGGGACTGGAGTACTCGATTATAGTCAGGTTTTCTCTAGTCTTTAAAAATCAGCTCAAACGCGATGGGGTTTTGGTTTGTGATGGTGCAAGTAACACATCTGGGAAAGTAACAGAGCAAGCTGTGACCAGGGAAAACGAACTCTACATGCAAGTTGCCCAGGAACCGTGCTGTATCTGGTGTGACCTGGTCTATGTATCCCCTGATTGGCATATTTTACAGGAAGCCCTTCATGCTCTACCTGCAGCATTGAATGTCCTTTAACCCATAGTGTACCTGAATATTTGTCTTCCCACCTTCAAGTCTGTCTCAGGATTGAAAAGATGCGAGTATCATTATCTTGCAGTCACAGTGCCTGGGAGTCTGATCATACTGAAAGGATCAGCTGTTTGAAGATGTTCTATAATGGAGAGTGACCAAAGAGATGGTGTTGCAGCCTCAGATCTTTTGCATCTAACTTTAAAGTGTTCCTCTACCTGGATATGTTGTACATCTGTCCTTGATCAGCTGTATGGCAGAAAGATCTGACTGGTTCAGCAAAGAAAATGGCTGCAATGTGTGGCCTAGTGCAGCACCAAGGCTTTGAGAAGGAGATGAGATGAAATAATACTTTAAAAGCTGACCTTGCTGGCCCACTGTTCCCTCCATAGGCTGAGAAACATGACATGGATGCTATTGGAAGCTCCTGAGCTGATTGCTTGGGAACCTGCAGTTACCTGTTCATCTTCAGCACAGATACAGCTCAGGCAGCAGTGATGTAATTAGATGTGCCTCTGTCCAGGTTACTTAAAGTGAACCTGGACAAGCCAGTCACCTGAGGAGGCAGATTAGAACAGACTGAATTTCTCTTTGTGGCGCACCACATCCTGTCTCCATCTTGCCAGTTTTGCGAGGAAAGGCCGGTTAGTGGTGGGTAAAGATGTTTTCAGCTAGCTGTCCCATGGGAGCTGGGAGTGATCTCTCTCCTCCAAACTCTCCTGACTTTCAGACTGATTTTCCCCTGTCCTGATAGCACTGTTTTTACAGCAGAGTTTTAAGCTACAAGTTATTCATATGAAATGCTGTTCAGGCAACTTCACCCTACTGGGTAATTTAATGTTACAGTGACTGGAAAAGTTGTGTTGAAGTTTTGTCTGGTTTTAAGCACGCACCCTCTCAGGGTGGGAGCTCAGTGTGCCCCTTTTCTTCTCCAAAAAAGCAGATTTGTGGCCTGGTGTGCAGTAAGTCCATTTCTCACACACTCAGGAGAGACTTTGCTGATTTATTTCAGAGTTGTGCAAGCCTGCGGACTCAGTGGTTTCCCACAAATCAGTCACACCAGACAAAACTCTCTGTGCTGCATTTATTACAAAGTTAGTAATTTACAAGCCCACCCTCTTAATGATGATTGGTTAATAATTTGCATACAATTATAATGCTGATGACTCCATACTTCCACCACTGTGCATGGCCAGGGGAAGGGTCTTCACCTGGGCTGGGGTCTTTTTGTCCTGTGTAATTTTCAGTATTATAATGAAGCCAGTTTACTTAAGGAGAGCACTAATTATTCTTTGGATGACAGTACAAAACTACATAAAAACAATATAACCTCCAAGTCCATTTGGGTTATATGTTTTCAGAGTCCATTCTTCAAGGGCAGCCAATTCATGACTAAAAGTTCCTAAATTATGTCAACAACTTCAAGGATAGTCTCCTTGTTATATGCACCAATAGTTTTCGAAAGGGCTGACAAAATTTGTAAGTAATCTCTGGGCAGATAACACTTTCTGTATAGAGAAAATTCACTGCTGTTGATGATTTCAAGGATAGAGAGGGGGAATTTCAGAATCACCTCGATCTGTATTTTGGTAGCTGTTGGCATCTGCCAGCTTCTAACAGTATTGGTGAATTCTCTGCAAACCTCTGTGGTCAGCTTTGGTGCTGAGTTGGGAAAGAGTGAGAAGCTTCTAGCCACTCCTGTGACTTCAGTAGCCTTCGGAAGAGGATGCTGGGCAGCAAGGTTTTCCCCTCTGATGCTGTCTTTATTTGCAGTGCTTTGGAATGGTTTCTTCCACCAGGCATTGGTCTCTTTGTGTGAGCTTCCAGTGATGACTTTCCAGTGAAGGAAGTGCTGTGTCTGGGCTCATTCTTTAACTGGCAAAGCTGTAATGCTGATGTATCTAGGGCTTGGCATTTTTATGTGGGGAGGAACCCTCCTCTCCCAAGAGTTCAGGAATACAAAGCCCTTAATTCTGCTTTTAGAAGTCTGCATGTGTAAGATTTTTATTTTTCTTGATGGAGTAGCAGGGGGCAGGAGAGATGTGTGGAGGGGGTAGTGTTGAACAGGAGTAATGAAATTAGGAGTTGGTGATTTTGGGGAATTAACAAGAAGATGTATGTGTCTTATGTCCAAAGTTAAAAACCAAAACCAACTAAACAAAAAAAAAAGGCAACAACAAACAAAAAACACCCCACAAACAAACAAAACAACCAAATCACCAAACAAAAAAACAAGCAACTCGCAAACAAAAATAAGCAGATCAGGTGGTATTTAAGCAATAACAAAATAGCTTTGTAGTGAGTGGCTTTGGGTGCTTTGTTGAGAATCAGTTTTTATTTCTACTGTGTTCACCCCTGCTACATATTTGCATCAGAGATTGATTGCCAGGGAAGTCAGATGTACAATCTCCCTCATGTGCATTGCTACACAGTTGCCTAGGCTTGTGATAAGATGTCTGGCTTCTTCCAGCACATTTACTTTCTAAATTTAAGTATGGATCTGATCTGATAGATTCTGCATGGAAAAGTATGCTCCAGTGTTAAAGAAACTCCTTTCGTGTGTGACTGCCAGAAGTTCACTGGCTTTCAGTCCTGCTGCAGAGCTTGACTTCTGATTCTTCTTCGAATAAGTGTATACCCCGTGGCAAATTTAAAACTGTTATCGCCTCTGTCTTGGCACTTGGAGGTGGGGAAGGATGAGTGCAGGTGGTAGTGGAATAAGTTCTTCTTTGACTTTGTTCTTGAGAATTTAGAAGATGAAATGACAACTTTCCCTTGTCACAAGGACACAAGTGTTTACAACATATCCTATTCCTTGTTGTTTCTTTCCCCTCTGCTGGTTGCAGAATATCTTTGTATTCTTTCTCTGTTTCTCCCCTGGGAGCAGAGGGCTTGACCATTTTGTGTGGAATGGGGATGCTGGGAATGTGGGAAAGAGATGCGGCGCATGGCCCAAGCATACTTGATCCTGTTCTCAAAGGAGCGGTTGGAAGGTTGGGGAACATCCCTTCGCCTCCACTCCCTCCTTCTTTCTCTCTTTTTCCACTTACCTTCCAAAAAAGGGACTACATGTTGGATGTTGACCTAAAAAAAAGGAGGAGGATGGGAGCAAGAGGGCTGTGAATATGGCGAGACAACAGAAATTAATAGAGCAGAAAAAACTCTGGAAAGAAGAGTGCATGGATCAGGGTAAAAAGGTTCTATTGTTGATTCTGAGTTTTTTAATTAGTGCATGGGGAGGGGAAGCTGTTCTCTCTTCAGATCACTGTGTGTGGATTAGCAAAATGGGTGGGGGCTGTGTAAGCTGGAAGCAGAGAAGATTTTTGTGGTATTAAATTGTTTGTATGGCATGCAGTTATGTGTACTTGGGCGTTGGATCATCTCTTGAATATGGCTTAGTGGGTGGGTACCTTGCTCTGTGGTTTGGTCCCCCTAGGTGCTGACTCCTCTACCTTCTGCTTCTGGGGCTCATGGTCTTCCTGCTCCACTTGTGCTAATGCCACTGGTTTTATGTCCCAGTGATGCTTTTCCCTTGTTTCGCTGATAGTACTGACAGCTGGTTTGAAAATTGTGACTGGGCAAAATCTCTTCAGCATTCAGATTGCCTACTCCTCTGGAGAAGTAACATTGTGAAGAGCTGTATTTGCATCCGAATTTCTTGTGGGGAGAAAATTTGTACATTAAGCTGATATAAACCCCAGTAACTGTAGATTCAGTCACTGTGCATTTTTGTAAATCTGTTGAGTGCTTATCCTCTGGCTGAGCACCATGTTGCTTGCATGTGTTTGGAGTTGTGTGTGTGCTTGTGTGTGAAATGTGTGTTGTGGGGTGACTGTCACTGACTTGATGTTAAGAGAGCTTGGCCCAGCATGAATAGTAAAATGTAAATGGGTTGCACTAGTGAAAATTTCACGCCAGGTTACATACTTAACTCACAGATTGTTTTGGGAATGCTGCTGGAGAGCTTAAAAATTCACTGTTGGGACCTTATTGTGTCTCATAGCTAAGGAAACTGGATGACACCCCAGAGAGCAACAGCAATTTAAGAAGTAATAAATTTAAAAAGCTTTTGATTTTCTTTATTGCTGTCCCTGGTTGGAGCTGCAGCTGTGAGACTCTTGGAGTATAATGCTATGTTACTTAGTCCTGACTCTCTACCTCTTCCTTTTCCTACCTTTTATCAGATGAGCCATCCATGCCTTTGAGGGTTGAAAAGACCTTGAATCAATTATGAATTTGCAATATATACCTAGCACAATGGAAAGAGCTGATCCCAGTTGGCAATTCTAGGCATTCTTTTAATTAAAAAAATCTAAAAGAAATGTTGAACCATTTTGTTGTGTTGTTCTACTCCTTGTAAGTCTAGGGGACGTTCTGAAAACCATATGGCTCCTGTTTTAACTACTGTAAAGCTCTGGGAGTGTGTCCTAACAGATACAGAAAATTCAGACTTTAAATCACCTACTGCATGTTATTTCTGTATTGGAGTTTTTTTGGGTCCAGAATAAGGATGATTTAATGGAGAACCTCTTAGAGGAATAAGAAGTTAAGAGGGGAGTAGAAAGTCGTTTTCTTGGTATCTTAACAGAAACAGAGTTCAGCATGGTGGATACTATAGTAACTGTGGAGTAAGTTTTAAAGAGCAATTTTTTGCTTTGTAGCTTTCCAGGAGAACCTTGCAGACAGGTCATGTATGTTTTGTTGGATTGTACCTTGTACAGCAGAAGGAGGCTTAGCTGTTAAGACTATTTCATAGGATAGCTTTGTGTATCATTCTTTGCTCTCTCAGCAGTTTAGAAATGAAATACTTTTAGCCTTGGAGGAGATGATCTATTTTAAAAACGCAGATTGTGTTTGCAGATGGCAGAGAATGGCTTCAGAGTCCTGTCATTTGGGGCTCTTCCTACCAACATCAGGCAAAGTGAGCGTGCTGTTGCCAGCAGTACAACAGAGCAGGTCTTGCTTAGAGCAGGCAGCTTTCTCCCCCTTTACTAGGCTCTGTGATTGAATATATCTTCAGAAGTACCCCTAGGAACTGAGGGACCAAGCTTGAAAGTTTCTTCTCTCCTGTTACACCGTTTTTGTTATGTCATAAATGAGGTTTACATATTTATGGTTGTTTATGTAGAAATATCTCTCCCTCAGCAATAACATTTCCCATGCCTTTATGGAAGCCAAAAGTGAGGTTTTCTTATGTTTTCACTTGTGCCATATCCCTTCTGTTTACTGTTCTGAGTTTTTGGTGGAAGAAGCTGCCATGTTAATGTTAGAGACAGAAGGCCTCTCTTTCCAAAAGGTACAGGAATAGCAATCTGCCCCTGACTGAGAATTACTGTGCTGCTATTTTTCTGCGGATGCAGGCCTTGTGGACACATCCCTACTAGCTTCACATTGGTGTGGGGTCTCCAACAGAAATGGTCCCCATGCTCCTTGGAGCCCCTTCTCTTGACAGTCTCAGTAACAGTGTTTTGTGTCTCTAGGTTTCTGTCAGGATAGTTATCTCAGTACAAATAGCATGTGCTTTGCATTATTTTCTCCTCTTCTTGCATTGAGAGCAGATCCTAATACTCCTAAAGTGCTTTTGGAAGATCTGTTAGGTAAGGTTAAGCTGGTACTAGGTTGGTATTTAAGCTAATGCCCTAGCAGTACAAGGTCCTGTCTTGTTCTAATGTGTGCAACTTGTAATGGCATCTCGGCAGGAACAAGTTAGAGCTTGTTGGGGATGGGGGTGTCATCTCTGCCTCTCACACTTGGGGTTGTTGGGTATGGACCTCATGCAGACCTGAGCACTGCCTCAAACTTATATAGCCTACATACAGGAATCATACCAGCTGATTCGAGCTGCAGCCATCCTGAAGTACATCCTGAAGCCCTGTATATTTAGCCAGATGCACTTCTCTGTTTGTGTGTCTCTAGTTCCCAAAGTTTGGCGCTTTTCGTGGCTGTTCGTTCTCCTGGTCCCGTTTGGAATGTGCTATATTGCTGGTTACCTCCGTGGGGAGCAAGGTAGTCAGGTGGAGACAGGGAAAACTTCAAGCATGAAATTTAGAAGTGCTCAAATATTTTCCTTTGATATATTTAGGAGAGCCCTTCAGAGAGGTAGAATAAGTGTGCAAGTAGCTTTACTCTCCCCAGAAATGGAATCAATGACATGGAGGTGAAAGAGATGGGGAGAGAAAACAAGATATGTCAGAAGAGCAAGAAACTCTTAAAAATTTATTATGTGTTAGATTAGCTTGGTTTGTATTACATTGGTAATTCAAGTTTCTAAGGCTCCTAATTTGCCATATGGTAGTGTCAAGTGCCTTCCTCATGCTTTGGTACCTTGCAGTGCTGGGAACTGTACGGGCAGAGAACAAAAAGATGGTTGTCCCAAGGGGTTTAAAATGCACAAGAAACAACAGAGAAATGCAGCCAGCTGGGATGAGTGCGCAATAAAGAGATGACAGTCAGTAGCCTGACTGCTGCCAGGTTGTTGCACAGCCGGAGTAGCAAAGTGGAAGAATGGAGAAAATTGAGGTGAATATGAAAGAGCTTTGTGGCTGCTGGAAAGGACATTTTTCCTCAGGCATGAGAGGAAGCAGGAAGGTTTGTACTGTGGCAGTGAGCGTGCATAGGCTGTGATGGAGGTGGGTGCCCAACAGGCAAGTACCAAAATACATTCTCTGTGTTGGGAAAAGGGAAGCTGCTTACACCAGAGTGCTTGGTCTGTAGCTTGTCAAGGCAGCGTGTTTGCTGTGACATGCTCCAGGCACCACCTTTGTTGGGAACCCGTTTTAATGGTGTGCTGGGCTTGTGTCCCAATGCACGGTGGGGAAGACACATACTGGAAACAAGGCCTATTAAGAGAGTCTTCGTAGCCTGTCCTCATGGTGCTCTTTTTGACAAGGCAAAAGAGGAGCTAGTAGACTCTGAGCTGATGGTAGTGAATGAGCCAAAATCTGCTTACTTGGTTAAGGCTCAAATCATCTCTGCTATTATCTATTTATTAACTGTAGTACAGATTTGCTCTTACAGCTTCAGCAGTAATAGCTTTGTGCACTACTTATACCTGTCACTGTAGCAATGGTGTATGGAACTTCAGGAGATTAGAAGGGATAATTTGGGAGGTATATGTTAATTTTGCCAGTTTGGGAGTACAGTATTACTTCATGTTTCACTAGCAAGGAGTATGAACTGCAAGCTGAAGCTTACACCGATTAAAAAGTTGTCCTCAGAGACAAGCCTGAGGAACAGGGGGTTGCTCATGGGTGAGCTTGGGGTAGGAGAAGTGGAGCCCTGGTTAAGAAAGTTTGTGTATTTTTTTCCAGAATGCAATCCTGGAAAGAATTATTAATTTTGTTGACTCTGTGAATTAAAGGGGATTAGGTAAGAATGATGCATAATCATGCAATTAGCAACAGTTGATGTATAATCACAAGGGGGCAGTGTTAAGGTTACATACACAACTTGAGCCTGTAAGTATCCTTGCTTCTGAGTACATAACCCTTGTCACATCAAAGTACTTGATGATTACTTTTTGCCGTTTCAGCTTCTTTTAAAATGAATGCAGAGCAGCAGAATTACTCCTTTCACATCTTCACTTTTGCTGACGTTACCGGTGCTGTGCTGGTCTTTGCTGGTGGTGCGGTCTGATGAACAAGACTGTGGAGCTCCAGGTCCTATCCCATGTGCCGGTGGTGGTCTGCAGTAGAAATCCTCTCCCCCATGAACTTTAGGAAGGGCTTAGCAGCTTCCTCTCTTGCATAGCTCCCAAAGTGCACTGGGATATGCAGGATTACAGCTGGCTGGACTTTATTTTTAGAGCTAGGTTGACCACAGGTGCATGTGCTCTGATTTCATTTTAGATGTGCCCTTTGTGAGCTTAGTGGAAACACCCTCAGCACTGTGCATGTTCAGTTGCTTCAGAAGTCACTTGGGCAGAAATCCTTTGCTTCTCAAAGCAATAAAAATTTTCTACTTTGTGACATCTCCTTCCATCTCCAAAATTATAGATACAGCGTGGATAATGTGTGTGTATCTGTGCTTTGAAATTTAAAACTTAACAGTTACATTTCCTGTACTGCTCAGGATTGGAAAGTAATTACCTTTCAGTACCTGCAGTTATGTAAAAAAGTAACTCAGGCAGAGAGATTTTTGAAAAATGACTAGAAAGAACAGAAAAAAGCCAAGTTTGGCAATTATTTTGTAAATTAAACCATAATGGTTGTGCAGTTTCTTGTATATTAACATAATACCTGCCTAACCAAATTTGGATATTTCCCAGGATTTGTATTTGGTTTTCTTCTTCCAATGAAAGAAAGCAGAAAGGAGGTGGAATGTGGTGTAAGTAACATCCAAATGCCACACACCACCGGTGCAAGTGTGTGGTTTGGGAAAGCATATGCTGGAGGGCCATTTGCCCACCTTAGTACACATGTGGAAGTTATTTGCTCCGACCCTCTGCTTTTACTGGGTGTTTGTTCCCCAGTTTGTGCGATGGCTTCAGGTGAGGCAAGGCTGGGGCTGGTCATCCGTGGATGTGTGTTATCCTTTGTGTTCTGCTATGACCTGTCAGTTACTGACAGATATGTCACTCCTGGTTGCAACTGTGAACTGTGTGATAAATCATTGACCATTCTGAAGCGCTTTCCAGCTGCTGATCTTAATGGCCTGCATAAGAGCAACATCTTGTGCTTTTACAAGAAAGGGTATCCCAAAAACTATTAGATTATCAGGAGGCAGCAGTATTATGCACTTCCTCTTGATAACCATGTCTTTACTATGACCAGATCAGAAGCAGCCCTTGTGGTGGATCAAACCAATGGCTGCCTGCTCGTGGTCTTAGGTTTAAGTGTTATCTTCCTCCAACGCGGAGGTCACAGTAGAGCCTGCTTACAACCAAATTGAAAATAATAGCTGCTTTAGATCTTGCCTTCAAGAAATTGTCTTTTTATCCAGGAAACGACCAAGGGTCATCTGCTTTGAAATCTTGCATATCCTCGTGTTCTAGCTGTGTTTTCATGGGTAATCTGGCTTTTAAGAACCAATCAGGTTAAATTCACATCATGCAGAAAACAATGCTAAGTTAGTAGAGTTAATGGCAAGCTGGCTAACTGTACCATACCATACAGTGTTTGCTAAAAGCATCACTTCAGTGCTTTTCTGTCTAGTGAGGAGAGCTTTCATCACATATCCTTCCAATAAAGGTGCTTTGGACTTAGTGTGTTTCTCAAATGGCAGTAGGACAGTTGGGGATTAATCACTGGAGGAATGAGGATGCTCTTCTTTCCCCCTTGCTGCACAGTAATGCTTTGTGATCCATGTTCTTGTTGCCTGCTGCTGCTTGTTCTGCTGACTTCTGGAGAATATCGTTAAGACTGAGACTCTGTCTTTTTTTAGGATGTGGCAGAATAGCCAGTGCTTGTGTGGAAAGTAGAGCTGTTGACTTAAGTGTGCCTGTCATCTTCCAGTACAAATGATTTAGATACTGCCTTATGATCTCAGGTGAATGCTGCTTTCCTCTTGTTCTTTAATATTTTTATTGCAGAATGGTTATGACAGTGATGGTGGCAGTGCTCCATGATCTCAGGGAGGCTGTGTTGTGAGTTCTAGAGAGGTTCCTGAGTACATGATTTGTTGTATCACGAGGGTGGCAGTGGCAGGCTTACCCAGGTCCTGTTCGCAAAGCATGTGAGCAGCCTGGTGAAAGGCATGTGAGACATGCAAAGTACTGTTACTGTTATGCTACTAAGTCATTTCAGATGGGTTCAATTGCTTTTTGGTTCTCTTCCCTGCAGGTCTTGGCTCGTGGACAGCTCTCTAGCAATTGCAACTGGAACCTTACACCAAAAGACACCATGATGGTAATGACTGATGTCACTGCAGCCCCCAGATTGGGGTCAACTGCCACCACTCCAGCTGTGGCTCCCAACTTCTCCTGGATGCCAGAGGATGGCAGTCCCACGGCTGTGGAGCAGCCAATATTCCTCATGACCACTGCTGCTCAGGCCATCTCAGGTTTCTTTGTATGGACAGCTTTGCTCATCACCTGCCATCAGGTAAAACCCCATCCCTCAAACTTCTCATCCTTTCTTTTTCCCCACATGAAGGAACACATATGATCTTCTGGCATATATCTGCCAGATACAGCTGTGTGATGGGGGTTTGCAGAGTGGAGTGGTACCAGGACCTCTTTGGGGTCTAATATGTTACCTATGCTCAGCAAAGCGGCAACTTTTGTATGAAGGCCTTTTTCTGCCCAGCTTCAGACCATTACCACAGTGTGAGTGGAGAGGAAGCAAATACATTACAACTCTCAGGTGTAAAACATTTGTCCACCTCTTGATTGTTTGCAGAAAGGTGTGTTATCTCAAGCCATCCTTTCCTAGGTCTTGTAGATGAATCTGGCCATGTTGTTATTGTGTCAGCTGTTAGCCAAATGATCATGGTCATCTATTGTTTGACATACCTCCTTTCATCTCCTGTGCCAGTGGATTCCATGTGCTGAACTTGGCTGCAGAAAAGGAGTAGCAGGAAATATATTATTTTATTTTTTCTCCCCTCCTCTCTTTCTGGGGCAGGTGTCCTGGGAGCCAGAACAAGTCAAACCCTGCACCATGTTCTGTACCTCTCTTTCATGCAGTTGTGATGTGAACAAAAAAAACACAGTGGGGAAATGCAAGCCCTGTTATTTTATCAACCCATTTTGTACCTGTTGGTCCGCAGATTCCAGAGTGATGAGTAGAATCTAGAAAACTGCAGCTTATTGATGGAGGACAGGAGCTAGTGAAGTTCAAAAATGGATTAGTCACCAATGAGTAAGAGTAACACAGTTTCACCAGCTTGGGTAACAATTACAAGTGCCATGGATCCTTCTCTTTCAGAGCACAAACTGCCTGCTGAGGGTAGGAAGAAATCTTTCTTCTGCAGTATAGCATTGCACAGTTACGCATTAATGCCCTTCTCCAGAGAAACCAGTGGAGGTTAGTGCTAGAGAGAAACTGTTGATTGAAACACTCCATTATCCTGTTAAAAGGCAGTGGTTCCTGTGCTCTCATAGGTGCGTGAATTGCAGGGCTCTTGTGACATCCCAAGGGCAAAGCTTGCAGTCATCTGAACTCCAGTGTCAGCTGTCCCTGTACTGGGTGAGGTGTGTCACTGGGATTGTCAACAGGCAAAAATATCCCTAAGGTTTGTTAGTTTATTTTCAACCTGTTTTCCTTGGGAAATGAGGCTTTTGTGAGCTTCTTGTGGAATAGGAACAGGAAACGGAATTATTTTGAGCCCTTTAGTTGATTTTGACCAGATCTGGCCAGGAAGCAGGGAGAGTTGAGCAACACAGCTGGGAAGAGATGATGCCCTCTCTTATGAGGGAAAAGTGAGAGCATCAATGTCTTCTTTGTTAGATCTTGGAGAATCCTTATGGCACCCCCAAATGTAGGGTGAGCTTCACACAAATGTTTGTGCCTCATCAGGCAGCAGTCAGTCGGTCATTTGTGAGGCACGTATGTAATAAACTAGCTGTTATGAATCCCAGCAGTTCAATGAGGGCTGCTGTACAGAGGCCTTGCCTCTGGAGGATGTACCCTCTGCTGACTGTGTGGCCAACAGAGCGTACCTGCAACTCATGCTGAAGCTCTGGCTGTGTTATTAGGCCATTGCAGGAACAGTGCTCATCTTCAGGGTATGCTTGTGGTCAGTACCTTTCCCAGGAGGTGGGTATTCTGTGAAAAAGCATTTTAGGTGTGGGATTTAATACTGGCTAAGAAACTGGGCTGTGGGAGGAGGCAGGGCAGGGACATTGGAGTCCCCTCAGCCAGTGACTTAGGGGGTTGGCATGTGTGCAGACAGTCAAACCAAACAAGTGGCGTGTCTGTGTGTTTCCTTTGAGCACAGTGCATGGGCTCAGTGCTCACTTGATGGCTGATGCTTTGTGGCTGTGCAATCACAGGATGGCACTTTCTGATGAGACAGTCTGCAGCTTATCAGCTCTTGTTATTGCTGTGAAGGCCTCTCTTAGGCTGTTGCAGGTGAAAGTCTTGAAAGCATACAAAACTGCCAAGAGATTATTCACAATGTGGTTGTGCTTAAGTGTATCACCTTCCCTCTTCAGAGAAAAGCAGCCTGCAGTGTTGTGAATGTTGGGTACATAAAACAAAATAGCAAGAATATTGGATTGATAATTGGGGGAAAAAAAAAAAGGTATGAACAAAAGGGTATGGGCAAGGTGATGATAATAAAAGTAAATTAATTCCTTGTAAGAAACTATATTAAAAATAACTCTACTTCCTTTTCCTTTCCCCTGCAAACTGAGGGATGCCGTATTAATGCCTTATTATAACAATGATTTTTAATTTTTTTTTTAAATGTTCATCACCTTGAGGCTGTGGGAGCTTTCTGGAGACTTAGAGGTGATTTACTGAGTTTGTTTTACCTAGCCCAATCGGCTCTCCAGTTCCATATATCACTGATCCTGGTCTCCCCTCTGACCTCTCAGATCTACATGCATCTTCGCTGCTATAGCTGCCCAAATGAACAGCGCTACATAGTTCGAATCCTCTTCATTGTGCCCATCTACGCCTTTGACTCATGGCTTAGTCTCCTGTTCTTCACCAATGACCAGTACTACGTTTACTTTGGCACAGTGCGGGACTGCTATGAAGGTAAGGAAGGGTCAGACAGAACATGGGGAGGTCTCTGCCCTGAGAGAACTTTTGCTTCTGGTTGGGAACATGGAGAAAGCATCACTGTCACCTACTGAGACAGAGTTTTACAGTGTGCCTCACTGGATCACCATGGCTTGCTCAGTGACAGAAAATCATGGAATCCTGGGATTGTTTTGGGTCAGGAAGGACTTTTAAAGATCACCTAGTGCAATGCCTCTGCCGTGAACTGGGACATCTTTCACTAGATTGGGTTGCTCAAAGCCCTGCCAACCTGACCTTCTCACTGGCCTCTGAGTATGACAGGATGTGTTGAGCCTTCCCTCCAATGTTATGTAGAGACAATATTTATGATTTTCTTGGGTCCTTTGCTTCAGGAAGGTGTTAAAGCCAAAAATCTGATTCTACTTGATAACACACGGGTGTTATAAAGTGAGGTATCAGTTTGCTCCTGGATCTGTTAACAGAACTTACGTCATCAGTCAGACACTTGCTTTGTCCTGTTTTCCCAGTGAAGTTTGTCAGAAATGTATTCTTCTGGTCCCATCCTGTGGCCACCTGTGTGCTTACATGGGGAAGCACAGCCACCACATGCTGATGTTGCTGAGGTGTAAAGTGCTTTGGAGTCCTGCAGGAGACAGGGTGCCGTGTTTGGTATGAGTTAGCAGTTGCTTTGCTTTCAGTAATCTTCTGCAGACCACTGGCATTTTATGCAAGGGAAACCATTACTCCAATAAATGCTGTCTAAACTTCCCTCCTTATCTCATCCATAAAGAAGCCTTCTGTCCACCCAGCAGGAGAAACTGCACTCTAGCAGTATATTTTTGAGGACAGTTTATCGCTGTTCCCTCATAAAATCGTAACTTGGGTGCAGTTGTTTCATTGGGATCTGCATTGCAGAGAGGTTCCCCTGGCCACGTGAGCAAGTTAATCAGCTGAAGGGACCAGCAGGCCCTCCGTCATATCCACAACAATGCTCTGAGTTGCAGCAGCGGATAGGCACGCTCGACTCAGAAGGCATCTTTCTTTGGCCCTGGTTTGTTGGTTTTTTTTCCCCACCCTGTGTGTGTGTATAGGTCTACAGGAAACCTGGGAATCTGCAAAACTCCTCTCCTAGCAGCAGCCAGTAGCCCTCTGCCTCACCAGCTCAGGGATTTTGCAAACATCTGAGTGTCTGCTCAGGAGGCAGCCCATGCTATGGAGTTCACCTCAGCATGTTGGGCTGTGCAAGAGGACTACAGATGGAGGTGAAAGCACCTTCACTCAGCAGATCTCTCACTTGCTTTTTCAGGACATCACTTTGAAACAGCCTTTTTGTTCTCTTCCCTCCCTTGCCATCCACCTCATCCTTTTTTTTGGGGGAAGGGTTTAGGTTGTGAAGTGGGAAGGAGCTCTGTTATGTAATGGAAACAGAAGGCCCTACTAATAAATTTTGAAAGCTGTCTTGGGCCACTTATGGGCTACATTTCGTAGCATGAATTAGGCAGAGCATATTTTGGTGTTGCTCTTTCACATGACTCTGCTTCTGTACAAACCTGGGGTTTTGGTAGCACACAATTTTATTTTTTTTTTGTTAAGTTGATGTCATTGGCACCATCTGATGCACATGGATCAGGAATGGGAAAAGCATTCTTTTGCTGGTGTGGTGAGCTTTGATAGTTAGCACTCATTTATTTGGGGGAGGGAGGGGTAGATATTTCCCCCTCCCTTTTCTTTGTTGTTGTTTTCTTCCTCTGGTGTCATCTCTTCCCTAGTGCTTGTGGAATAAGCAGCTGGTATTGTAATGACCACATCAGAGGGCAGGGGTCACTGGAGGACAATAGGAAAAGTTCAGCTTTTCTTCCTCTGGAAGCTGTCGGCCAAGTTGCAGGAAAAGTGCAGGCAAGAGGGGTTACCCCAGTTATGTAAATAAGTTTTCTGTGGTTGGTGTTTTCTCCCCTAATTAAGGCTTTTGCAAAGTCGTTGCTGGGTGAACATACCTAACTTTGTTCAGTAACAAGGATGACAGATGGAATAACAATATCCCAATTACATACACAGAGACAGGTATACCACTGGCTTTTATGTGCTGTAGCATTCTTGCCAGCTAGGCACATCTACAAGCCGTAAATACAATGTTTTGAGACTCTGGTCATTTTGGGGAGTGTTGAATACCTCTCTTCCAGGGCATAGTTTGGATGCTTGTAGAAGAATGAGTGTTAGTGTCTGTCTGACTTTGGAAGTTCATCCACGTGAGAAAATTGACCTCAGGTTTAATAACTGGCTGCTTGGTGAGGTCATCTTCTCAGGACTGTACATTATTAGGCTTTTGTTCTTGTTTCAAACTTCCTTGAGACTTGTTTACATCTCAAGTTATTTTCTCTTTATATTATGTCAATGCTGGGGGCCAAAAATCAGGATTTGGGTGTTGACATTCCAGGGAACATCCCACTACGGACTATCATAGAAAATAATGTTGAAAGAAGTGTCACCTGCTCTGTCATTTTGCCCCAAGTCTGTATGTGCCAGGTTTAGGAATATAATCATTGCCCTAAAAATCTCAGAACTGTATGAGGGTCCAGCAGTGATACTAACAAGTCGAGGAAGTGGAAGACAGGGCACATCTGGGCTTATTCCATGCATAGTTAACTGGGTTTGGATCCCAGGAAATGTAAACGTGTGTATAGTTATGATGAAAGCTCTCCCCACACTGTCATCACCTCAGTTTATATGTATGAGTAAAACTGAGCCTTTAAGGGAATTGAAGTGCAGCAGGATATTGGCAGTCAGTCTGAGAAGGCTTTCTCATCCATACCAGGTTGCTGGGGAGGGCAGAAAAGAGGTGGCCCAAGGAGAAAGCTAGTCAGGATGCAAGACACTTCAGGTTTCTGAAGAAATGAAGCGCAGAGCCTGTTTTTCAAAAATTTCCACCAGATGTGAAAACAGGATTTCACTGATTGTTAAAAACCCTCTGTCCCTCTGTTTCTTCAACTCTATATGTCTATAGTCTGGTTATCTCAGAGAGAAACTGTGTTTCTGTAATGGTTTGAAAAGCAAAACAGTGAGGGACTCAAGTCAGAAATACAAAACAAGAGAAATGCAACAATACAAAGAAACACCCCGAAACAGAGTCCGCATACAACCCGACACTGCTGGCTGGGGTGGTGGTAGCAGTCCCAGTGAAACAGTCCTGGTGAAGCAGTGGTCCCGCTGAAAGCAGCGATGCCGTGGAGAAAAGGTCTGGCGCTCTCCTCCTCCGGAGCAAAACTGTCGCCGCTCCCAGCAGGGGTCCAACCAGGGCTCCCGAAAGGCATCGAGCAGGCCGGAAATCCGGCGGGGGCAGGGTCAGGGTCCCACGTGCTGAGCAGCACTCAGCTCCTTCCCCCTGGAC
>JANHFX010006703.1:0-24547 GCA_027560015.1 Chloroceryle amazona
ATATAAAGTAACAAATGTTTATCATCAGTCAAAACCTTTTGCTATCTTGAATCTTCAGTAGAAAATGAGTGCCAACAGAATATGCACTGGTACCCTTTTTATTTTAAACAATGTAAAAGGGCGTAAAGCACATACTAACAATAATGTCCAGTGGTATTTCTTATAGTCGTCTTTATGACACACAAAGACACTTGTAACACAATGTTACAAGTCCTTACTAGCTTACCGTGTGTCTTCTAATTCTTCATTCTTCTTTTTAACAGCCCCAAAATTTGGTTAATGAAGATATTGCTATGTCACCTTCACTAAAAAAAACAACCAAAACCTAAATCTTACTGCTCTATAGACAAGCTGAAAATATGTTCAGAATGTGAAGTAAACAAAAGAAAAATGGAGCCATGAATGTGCTGCAGGCAGAATCTTGATATTATTTAGCTCTAATGTATGAGTTTTATAAATGTGACTTTGTCACTGTCACTCTTTCAAAGCAACAAAAGCAAAGGCTGACAGAGATCCCATTACCTGGCTACACTGCAACCCATGCAAGAATAGATGGAGAATCAGAAGCCATTTTGGTTTTCACCTTGCTGCCTGACTGCTTCTATTGGGCAGCAGCCTGTCCCCAGCATGCTCCATCCTGAGAATTATTGCCAGTGGACTCTTTTGCAGTACTGAAAATTGATAGTATTATCTGATACACCAGCTATGATCAGATAAAAGGTTGGTTATATTTTTATACTATCCTGGGCTCACTATTCAACTAGTTGCTACTTTTGCACTAAATTGATTAAATGTGGGTTTCTATAGTGAGAGAAAATTCAATGTTATTGATGGATGATGGAGAAACTCCTTATTTACTTACTGTTGTAAATCTGTGTCTGATGCAGATGTAAACATCTGTCACACCTTAAATTCAAATAATTTTAATAATGTAGGGAAGCAACATTTATGAAAAGTGAAAATGGCTTTTAAAGATATTTAATACATTAATTTGATTTGTATTTACTTTTCAGAGAGGTAAATCTGTTCTTTATTACCACTGGATAAATAATAGGGACTTTAACAGAAAACTAATTTACAGGGTTGTTATAGACACATTGTACACATTATGAAAAAATGAAAGTTTGTAAACGATGACTTATTATTTTGACTTCAATTCTTTTATTTTTTTTTTTTTAAGAAAAAATCAGTAACTTACAATGCAATACTAAAGATTTATTGATGGCTGAGTTATTCATGGAAGGTAGGCCTCCAAATCCTGTGCTCTGTTCCAGTATATGGGTCTCATCAAGAGTGGACTGAACTGACAAGGCTAACTGTCCATTAATTCAGTGAATGCTAAACTGACCTACAAAGAGGGAGATGTGTTTCTTTACCATACAAAAGGAAAATGAGTTTACATGACCTGCATTTCATGAACTTTAGATAAAACCTAAGTTATACAGGCAAATATATATAGAGAGAGATGTAGCCACTGCTTACTTACTCATCTAGAAGTGACTTCTCACAGAAACCACTTCCTTATTCCTACAAATAAATAAGGTAAAGATGTTAAGGACCACGACATTTGTTCCCTCACAGTTTTCAGACTAACTTTGTTAGTTAGCATCTTGTAAGGGTACAAACATTTCTGTCTGCTGTCTGTGGTTTAGGCTATGCTTACAGTATTGTTTTGGTTCAAGCAGATACCCTGATCATGCCCCATGTTGGTCCTGGTTGTGGAAGGGTTCAGTTGCCTTTGCTGAGTTCTGGGCCTTGGCCTAAGACCCGAGACTATTTATTCTGGAGAAGGGAAAGCTCATGTGAAATTAATGTGTAAATGCTTGATGATGTGAGGAAGTAAAGATGAAGCTGCACCCTTCTTAGTGTGGCCCAGTGACAGGACAAGAAGCAACAAGCAAAAAGTGCAATTTCACTTGAACATATGAAGGATTTTCGTTTTGCTATATATTGGTGATCAAACACTGTAGCAAGCTGCCCAGAGAGGGCTGTGGATTTTCCATCCTCGGAGATATCCAGAACTTGACAGAACACAGCACTGAGAAACCTGCTGTACAACATGTGCTCTGAGCAAGGGAGTTGGAATTGTTGATCTCTAGAGGCATCATCCAACTTCAGCTGTTCTGTAGATCTGAGGACTTGGTGTGGTAAAGGTACTTCAGGCTTCATTTCCTGGCTCTGGACTTGAGATTACATCCTTTTATGCTCAATGGGGATGATAATTTAATGACTATTTCATTGAAATCTATCTTCATTTCTAGATGTCACTGTAGTATTGCAACCATATAAAAAAATATATCTCTGCCTCATTCACAATAAACTGAGTTTTTTCTCAACTTTTATTTCAAAAATGACCTGGTAACAGAAATTTTCTTACTTGGAGCATAACTTTTTACTTAGAAGCTGTGAAACTTTCTTATCTCTTGGTCACATCTCTGTGTGCTCACATTCTCCCTGTGATCTCTTGAAGCTTACAGGTGCTTTCCTGCTCATCTATATCTGGGAGCTGACACAGAGGACTGGGAGAACTGCCTCAGTTTGGGCAGCTGCCAAAGTGGAGGAAGACCCAAGAGATGTTGTTCCTGCAGGGACAGAATAGGCTGCAGCCACTTGAAAAGTAGCCCGTTGCAATGTGGGTAACTGCCTTAATACTGAAGCCCAAGCTGCTGTAGAGTTCAGAACTTTATGAGGCCAATCTGTAAAGGGCACTGTGTAGGAAATGAGTTATAGATATATACATATATTATGACTATATTAACAAGCTGAGAGCCTGCGAGATGCACCACCATTCCATTCTGACAGAAAGGCAGACTCACACCTTAGGGAGCCAAGCCCAAGCATTGCTTCCAGAGGCCATTATATGCTTCCCCTCTAACATTTGGAGACACTGAGTGGCTTTACAGAGGGATCCTATGATTAATTTACTTGAATTTCAGAAATCCCTAGGTTAAATACGGTTAGCCCATGAATTTGTCTCAGAAATACCCATCTTTTAAGCAATGCCCTTTCCCAAGACCAGAATATTTCTCTTAAGTCTGTTACATGTGCCTCGGGCAGTGCCATACTCTCCATCTTGCTAATGATGTTCAGCTCTCAGCTGGAAGATCTTCCTGAGGGCAAGTTTGAAAAGAAGAACACCATTCCCAGAAGTGCAGCTCAAGGGAATATGCAGCAAAGGCATCAGCAAGCTGCATGTTGCCTTTACAGATGTAAACTAGTCACTATTTTATTGACCAGGGCTGCACCTGGACTCTGTCACACACACAGCAGTGTAAACCCATGCTGGAGGACCATCTTAATAACATTGAAGTAGAGTGGGCACAGTCACAGCTACAAGTCACGGGCAGTGGGGTTGCAGCACAAATTTGCAGTGTCAATAGCTCTGTGCTGATTTAATCTCAGCCTTTGGTGAAGTGAAAGGAATGTCTTCCTCCATGAAAATGGGAGACTATCATTATAAAGTAGGAGCATGCCCAAAGGCATGACTGAGACAGTGCCAGTTCACACCAAGTTTCCAATCATAACAATGTATTGCATGCTTATTTTCCACATTTCTGCTTGCACTGCAGAGGCACACAGACCAGAGACTCTTTCTATAAAGAGAGATGCATGATCTTATTCCAGCATGGTGCATTTATATATTTAAGTTAGAACAGTAAAGGATATATGTCTACATTGGGATCCTAAGTAACACTCTGGTGACTTTGACATAAATTACTTTGTACAAGATAGTACTCAGATCTCCCTTTTTAACAATGGATGTTGATTATTCACTGCAGTAACAATGGCTGTTTGTTATCACTGTTTTTCAATATCCGTGTGCTTTATGAGAAAAGAAATATATGCTATTGGTAGCAGTATTGATTTAATGATTAAAGGATAAAAAGTTATTCAAAGTGTTGGCAGTAGGTCAACCTGTGGGATCCAGTGAGGAGTTTTCTGGGCAAAAGTAAATTGCTAATGAATATTTTGAAATAAAATGTGGCTGCTTTAAAGTTGATCAATTCATAATTAAATTGACAAAATAGTATGGCCTTCTTTAATACTAAGATTTCAAAACTGTAGCAGGCAATGGGCAGGAGTCTGCTTTCAGGACAGTCTAGGAGAGAGGTAGTGGGAAGGCAGTGGGTTACTAGCATTCCTGGTGGCTGAGATTCTGCTTCCCTTGGGCTTGGCCCACAGTCAAAGGGAATTTTCCACTGACTTCAATAGACTGCACATCCAGTCTGCATGTAACAAGCTAATGGGTTTTCTAATTTAGCATATGGCTCTTAATAACCAGATCACTACTAATAACACTCAGAAATTATATTAGAAATTCAACCACAAAATTGCATACAGCCATCTAAGTCAGAAGTAGAATAGCTAACAAAATATTGGTAAATGTAAATCTCAGAGAATCCTGTGATACAGGAGCACAGGATCTTTATTTTTATTAAAAGCCTCTTATGGAAAACAAACAGCACCAGCAACTGCTTTACTCCAACTGTTATTTTGATGACACGAATGCTTGGGCAACTAACTTCAGTGCCATCCAACTGTAAATAAATTGTGAAGCTTTTGTGCCTAATACATAGTAATTTCTATGCAGGTGTACATGCTGAGTCTTGCCCCCTTAAAATTAATATGATTTCTGTCAGGCAATGAAGACTGTGGGAAAAAAATATCTTGTGAGAAATTTGAAATTATTTTTTGGTATTTCTTTTTGAGGCAGTAATAACAGCTTAGAGTTCTAAGTGTCAGAGAGAAAATAATAAAGCTGATTCACAGCATTCAGTCTTTTTGTTTGCTGCCTTTTTTCTTTCCCTTTTCACTCAGCTTGAACAAGAAAAAAAGATTGGGCAGGTTTGTCATATACAACTACAAAACTACAGGTAGAAATAAAAAATTTCTTTATTGATTTCTAATTTCCGTTAGAGTTTGCAGATCAATTTTGTGTGAGGAACCATTGAAACTTCCATTGTCTTTGTTGCCTCAGCCATTAATACTCTATACATCAGTTCGAATTACAAGTTTTAAAACAATTTTTTGCTATCATATGTGATTGTTACACAGCTACAACTTTCTAGTCTTTTCTGATCTCCAAATAGTGGCCTACTTCAGAGATTCTGGTGTTTTGGGAATCAACTTCCCCCCAGCAATCTAAGAGTCATACTTAAACCAATTAAACCATATTAACCCAAATAAATATGTCTAAGTAATGAAACGCTATTTACAGGAGATGAACTGGTCAAATTCAGATTCTGTGTTCCTATTAGAAATATTTCATGTATGTTTTTTAATATTCATTATCTTTAAATACAATTGGAAACCATGCCTTGGATAGACAGAAAGTGTGATATTCATTGACATTCATTTCATCAGAAACCACTTTAGATGGCATATTTTGGCATATATTAACTGAGAAAGAAGCAAGTACTGTAGACTCAATGCAGGCTACCATTTTTTACACTGTCCTTCATGCTGTTCACCTTCTTGGGGCTCCCTCTTATAATACATGTGACAACTTAGTTACCTACATTTAGGCTCATGACTCAGCAGAAGAAAGCCGGATCCAGAAACAAAATTTCAAGGAGAAAAGGAAGTCAAGAGAGCCAAAACTCACCTCAGCGGAATCAGTGCAGAGCCACATTCTTCTTTCTAGGCCAAAGAGAAGCATTTTCCTCCATCCTGGATTCTGAGCTGAGAACACTCATCTGGTGCTAAACAAAACAAGGCCTTCATTTCTGTCTGAAAACTAGGGATTTTTGCCAAATAAATGAATAAGAAGTCATCTGGGATATAAAGGGCTGCAACTCAAGTACTGACTCTCTAGGCAGTAATGCGACAGAGATGTCATGAGCACCTCTATCACTGGGGTGTTGAACAGAGAGATTTTCATAACACTTCCAGTTGCAACTGATCCAGAGTGTTTATCTCACAACCTGCTGGATAAGACATTTTCTAAGGATGTTCAGTCTGGATTAAAATTTCTGTTCAAAGCAAGTGCAGAGCCTTCCCCTGTCCCAGGTGTTCAACCACATTGCGGACCTCTCAGCTCTTTAGTTCGAATTACATGCACATCCCAGTTGTCTGGTTGCAGTTCATATCAGGTACAGGCTTTACCATCACCAGGAATTTATTAATTTATGGGGAAGTATGCAGATTAAGGCGAAGACGCTAGAAACAGTAGGCATCTGCTTAATAGCTGATGGGCTCACAGTTCTAATAGCAGGGCTGCTGGGAATACCACCAATTTCTGTGTGTAGGACCTGGCTACCTGTATTACTCCAGGAGACACAACTACATCTTCTTCAGTCAAGGCTCAGAAGTCAGAATTAATTTTAACACATTCTTTTTCTTCTATATTAATTATAATCAGTCCATTATCTATTTTATCCCTGTACTTCTTTGTATGGTCTCTGATCAGCCATTATCCACCTGCATGTGCAGCAGTATCTCTTGCTAGATGTCAGGCTCTTCCATACTACTTCTTTTTCATTTTTCATTTTGCATGTCCCATCTTCTGTGGCAGAACTGTATTTTAACATGCCAATGATGCAAATACTTGATCCAAAGTGACAGTTGTCAAAAATCAGGCAATTTTTCTGATCTGAAGTCTTCAATTAAGTCCATTAAAAGTAAAATATTACTTCATTGGTCATTCAGAGTTGTTGCCTCCTTGGATGTGTAACATAATATGCTCGAACAGGTAATGGACTCTATTCTTTATTATTCCATAGCCAAGCCAACCATTTCTGGTTGCTTTTAACTGAGGACAATTTAGAGTTTGGCGATGGAAAATCTATATCCTCACTGTTTGATTTTCTTTCTGTTTTCTACTACTCTGTGATAATTTCCTGCTCTTTTATGATTTGCTGCATTTTTATTTCATCCTTTTTTTTTATTTATTTTGTCTTTTTTAATTTCTTTTTATTTTTGATCAGGAACTACAGGAACATGTATCTCACCTTGATCCTTAGGTTGGTGATAGAGCAGCTAATCCTGGAAAGAATTGCCAGGCACATGAAGGACAATAAAGTTATGAGGAGTAATCAATATGGACTCAAGAAGTGAAAGTCATGCTTGACCAGCCTGATAACGTACAATGAAATTACTGACTTTGTTAATATAGGGAGAGCAGTGTATATTGTCTATCTGGATTCCCAGGGTGACATGTAGATTTTAACTATCTTTTATAACATCAAGCTTTACCAATAGCTTCAACTACATCCAAAAAGCAAGTTACAGCTCATTAGTCAGATGAACAGTAATGAATTGTTAGAACAGAATTTGGATGTCTTTTCAAGAGGAAAGATTCTTAGTTTTAAAATTCCATTCCTGAACACATGATAGTTCATATACAGGCTTAAGGAACTTTCAAAAAAGTTAGAAAAGTTACAAGTCAAGAAAATGCCACAATTTATCTTAGTAAATATTGCACCTCTGTCTTAGCCAACAAGAGGCCCAGGATAAAACTGCACCTTAAGTAAAGTCCAAGTGAAATTAAAACATAATTTCAGCATAACAAATTAAATGCCTAAGAATAATCTGAATAGTTCTTCTTTCCTTACCTGAATTTAATGAAGAATTATGGTAGAGATAATGTACATTATTACATATATTTAACTCAATCTTATTCTAAGAGAAATAAGGAAAGACTAGAAATAGGGAAACCATGCCTTCTCTCAAGCTTTTGTGAGTGTTTGTTATTAATAGTTTTTGCCTTCTCAGGAATGTTCTTTACTAAACATGAACTATGTGTTTCACAGATTCTGCTCTTTTTGTGTATTCTTTATATAGAATATATTTAGCCTACTGCAATCTATCATTCTCTGTCAGTAATGGCATAAGAGGTTTTCTTCCACGTGCAAAGTAATTTTTCCTTTGTTCATGAACGAACTCCTTATATGTCAACCAAGCTACAGTAAAATCATGTTCAAAGTAGTCAACAGAATAGAGAGGAATTTTGTACCTGTTGAAAGATCTGTTTAAAAATATACATAATTAACAGAAAGCTCTTGTTTTAGTAGTCTGAACATAGAATTTGATTTTAGTGATTACATGGTTTTAGTGGCATAAGTAATATTCTGTTTACCTAAAGTTAAATTCCTTTAACAGATTCAAAAAAAATATAAGCATTGAAAAAACATATTTTTTTAATTTAATTATACTATATTTAATTTCCCACATGTCCCAATATTTCTAAATATTTCCAAGTTCTCTATTTCAAAACACAGATCTTTTGATCTTCATATTTTTTGTTTACAGTTGCACCTTCACTTTTTTGGGTGTAATTTACCTCTGTACTTACTGAGACAAGGCAAGTTTTAACATTTATGCATATCATTTGATTAAATAGCACAGAATTGGACAAACTGCTTGTTACAGTAGAACCTATATTTTCTATGTTGCTTAGTGTGCTCTTGCTGCAGAGCACAGGCACTCTGTAGCGCAGGACAACACAGACTGAAACTGGTGTCTACCAGTCTAGCACTGCAGAAAGGGTGCAATGTGCCAGCACCCAGGTCCTGATGTCTCCAGCCATGTGCATGTCTTGAAGAAAACAGAATACCAGGCAGCTCCTGAGCACATCAGTACAGGAGAGATTTTACACAGAGGCATGACCCAAATCTTGCTCAATAGGTAAATCAACATAAGGGCAGTCTAATTGGATTGTGAGTTTGTCCTGGTTTGTTTACTGCATTTACTAGGTCAGTGTTTGTCCTCCTGTTTATTATTCTGCTTATTACTGTGAAATTAATCTTTACCTCCAGACATGCTGTGGGGAGAGGTGAACAGTCTGACAAACTGCCTTCTCAGGAATGTATTTACAGCTGTTCAGCAGTGATGGAAGCCATTTGGTGACACTGAAATTACAGGCCCTAATGACTTCCACTCTCCTCTGTTGTTTTTATTAAACCTCTCCCTTACAATAGCTTTGAGAAACTTTAAGAATTTATTGTATAAAAGATTAAACAAGCTCTGTGAATAAAGGCTGAGGGAATTGGGATTGTGTACTTTAGAGGAGGCTGAAGGAAGACCATATAGGTCTCTATGACTACCCAATAGGACATTGCATTGAAGTGGGTGTGGACCCTTCTCTCAAGTAAATAATGACAGGAATGGAGGAAATGGCCTCAAATTGCACCACGGGAGGTTTAGGTTAGATATCAGGAAGAATTTCTTTACTGAAAGAGCAGTCAGGTGCTGGAACAGGCAACCTGGGAAGGCAGTGGAGTCACCATCCTTGCACATAACCTAAAAATGTGTAAATGAGGCACTGTGGGACATGTTTTAACAGGATAGTAAGGTGTTATTCTTTTGTGAGTTGTTTTTCTTCTGTGTTTTCTGGGTGTTTGTTTTTTTCCTTTTTATTTTTTTTGTGTGTTTTATTTATTTAGTTAGTTGATTGATGGCTGGACACAGTGATCTTAGAGGTCTTTTCCAACTGTGACAGTTCCGTGATTCTGTAATTAGAATGAACCTGATCCAATCATGTTGGGAGGTGGCAGGGAGAGAAGAGAAGATTACTCCAAGAGCTACTATAACCAGTAAAGATTCCTTGAAATTGTTCTCATTCCTACCAAGATTTTTTAATGACCAAGGAGTTTGTATGAGAACGATGCCTAAAAGCCTACATCAAAAATCTGTTTGTTGAACTTTTGGCTTGATGTTCCTAAATATATTTTAAATAGTCTTGAAAGACAAGAACAGTTCAGCTGATCTTCAGTGCCTCTGAAGACATCCAGGTAACATTTAATTTAGCCACACTCAGATTTTTCTGCTTAAAATGGAACAAAAATGTTTTAAGTTAATAACTAGATGTCCTTAGGTAGGAAGTACTCAGAAACATGAACAATTTCTTGGCAAGTGCTTAAAGAAACTGGGGGTAAAGTCACAGTTTTTATGTGTCAGGTGATCTGACTAAAGAAAGAAGATGAGCTAAAATAGTAACAGTATTGAGGACTAGGTCTGGCTTAGGAATTACTTTGATGTTTCTGTAAGAATTTACTAGCCATGTATCCTCACTCTCTAACAGACATGGGCATTAATAAAAAAGCTCCAGGCAGCATGTGGCAGCTTTAACAATACTATCTAACCATCAAATCAGCTACCCAAATAGTCTTTTCCTGAGCATCTGATTCATCCATAAGATTAACACAACAGTTACATTTGTTTGAACAACTGATTCCATGGAATTTTATTAAAACAGTTATAAGTTTTTGCATTTTTCATCCTTGAAGTCTATGAAGTATTGAAAATATTTGTATACTTACAAAAAGAAAAATTATTAGTGATAAAAAAAGTTATAGTTTAGTTAGCAATTTTTTAATCCAGCTTCTGTGTGCACCTGCCTTTGATATTGTCCTAAGAGTCAGCAGGAAAAACTGCAATGCTGCAAATATATTTTAGCACACAGAATGACACATCTGGGACAGCACAAAACAGTGTAAAGTATCAAAGACTGTGAGACTCCCAAACAGCAGTACTTGCAAAACTAGAAATAGGCTAGGGTCATTAAACAGCAAAATTTTCTTAAAATAGTTACGCAGGTATGGAAACATTACTTTTTTTCTCACTGGACACTTATTCATTAGTTTATTATGCTTTCTAAAGTACATTCATTAACCTTTCACTAACATTTCTGGGAATGACTTGGGGCTTTTGTCTGTAAACTGAAAATTGTACTTATCAGGAAAAAATACTCAAAAAATTAACACACACACCCCCCCCAGTTTTTAAGTCTAAACCATTCCTTTTAAATCTTACTCTGTGCTTTAGCCTTGCATGTATGACCCATGCTGGTCACACATACACCCTAAAGGAAGTGCTCAGTTATTAGATAGTTCACCATGTCATTGAAAAATATCAAGCCTTTGTACTAGAGGTTGTACTACGTATTTGATCCATGCGTAATCCAGCTAGCATTAGCACTATTCCTAATTAATTTAAATTAAATGCACAGATGTAAGGAAAGATTCATGCTGATGAAACATATGGCAACACAAATATGTTCTTAGATGGAGAAAAGCATACAGATTAATGATTACCTTCAATTTTAGAAGGTCATGGTACATTGTGCCCTTCTGTGTAAGCATCCAAACTAGGAAGGAGGTAGAAAGGGTATGTTTTCTCTTCACTGAAGTACCACACAGGGAATATGAGTTCCCTGGCTAGTGCAGCATTCTGCTTTAAAGTAAATCCCCATGACATACAGATATAAGAGATGACCAGCTACCTATACAATCCATTTTCTTGGATAGTGCTATGGGTAGCCATTGAGACTGTAACAGCAGTAACAGCTAAATTTGTTAATCCTGCAGTCATTTCAGAGGACTAAAAGAATAATTGTACATTTCCATATCCCCTTATTCTCTGGTAGCTACAGTGGGACTATTCTGCCCTCTGAGTGGAGAATCTGCATGCCTGACCCTCACTCATTTTCCAGAACTATTTTTGTTAGGCTGTTCATAACATAGTATTATATACAAGCAAATATATCCAATACTCAAATCTCATAAATAAAAAATGCCTGGCTTAAAATAAGAGACAGCATAATTATGAGGTTTACAAAGTAAATAACCATAAGCAGTTCTGCAAATTCCTGTGCAGGATTAGTTAGTTGTACTTCAATATGCTTACAGTATTCAATGTATTTGGTATTTTAACAGTGGCCTGATCCACCTGTTTGAGGACTACTAGCCTACCTTCTTGTGGAAGATATTTTCTTGAGCTGTGCTGGATGGATTAATCTGCTCACTTGGTTAAAGACTGAACTGAATATTTTACAACAGCAAACAAGAAATCTCTCACAGAGAAGTTCAGCTAATATTGCATCCTTGTGAAGGGGCACAAGCACTGAAGTGGGCAGTTTATCTTGAATGAACTACATTACTCGCACTGTCTTGGACTACCAACACATGGTACACATGACAGGTCATCTACGGGTTATGTTTAAACTACAAAACAGATTATCTGTTAAAGTATGATACCTCGCACATTTCACAAAATAAATTTTTCATTAGGATTTTATACTGGGTGTGTTTAACACAACCTGTACAACCTTTATAATAAGATACATGCAGAGATTCCTCTCTTGTTGAATAGTCTCTGCCTTGTCTGTAGTGCCCTGTTCCTTATTTCCTTATTTTCTCATCTATTAATTGCTTTTAATTGCTGTAATTGCTACAGTTGCATTGTGGTTCTGGATTGAGGCAAACCCGCAACCAGGTTTATAGAGTGATGAATGCATAAGCAACAAAGAACAGAAACAGAAAAGTCAATTAACGTAGATGGTTAAAACAGTAAAGAAAACTCCCTGCTTTCATTTCATTTTCATTTGCTGACAAATTCTAAATTGTGTCAATTAGACTAAGAAAAAAAAAAGTATCTGTTCTGTGTAGCAGTATCTAGTTTAAGGTTATGCTACTGGCACCCTTCCAAATACATTTGTAGTTACTGAAAAATTAGTCAGAAAAGCCAAATTTATTACATTTTGTTTGAGGAGAAGTCATTGCAACACTGCTGTTATGTGTTCTGGAAATCTTTTGAGCTCTTTGAAAACTAAATGAAGTTTTAGTATGCTGCAACCACATGCTGTTATCTTATTACAATTCAGCCAGGATTGCTTCTAGCTTTTCCTTATCTAGCAGGGTCAAAAGTACATGCTGAATGTGAACACAATTGTTACTTTTTTTCCAAATTAAACTTTCATTTCTATTTTTCACACGTAAAGCAGAAATATTCTTGCAAATGGTCCACATCACCTCTACTGAGCATTGATATTATGTACTGTAGCATGAATGCTGCATTTTATGCAAAGCTCCCTTCAGCATGTGAGCGGCAAACCCCAGGGCCATACAGGGAACACGGACTGTACCTTTCTAACTGGCTGAAGAAGGTGACTGGTTGTTGAAGAGATTGTGAAATAACTTGCTTATTACCCTACAATTAGTTAGTCTTCAACCCACTGTTATTTTTTTTTTTTAATATCCTGAGGAGATTGAATTACAAAAACACTGATTGTGGTGATTAGCTTCTGAAGAGATCTCATACTTCCATGCTAGTGCCTTGTGAAGTTTCATAAAATCTTACACTAATATAAGGTCTCTTTTGATTTCAGCTCTGGAGAGGCTAGCAAAAAGTCTTTTCTGATAAATTTTACTGGAATTTTCAATGTTGTGGATACGAGATCACAGAATCACAGAATTACAGAATAGTAGGGGTTGGAAGGGTCCTCTGGGGATCATCTTGTCCAACACCCCTGCCACAGCAGATTCACGTACAGCAGGTTGTACAGGAATATATCCAGGCAGGCTGAAGGTCTCAAGAGAAGGAGACTCCACAACCTCTCTGGGCAGCCTGTTCCAGTGCTCCGTCACCCTCAAAGAAGTTTCTCCCTATTTTTAGGTGGAACTCCCCGTGTTCCAGTTTGTTTGTTGCCCCTTGTTCTATCACTGGGCATCACTGAAAGGAAACTGGTTCCATCCTCTTGACACCCACCCTTTAGATATTTATAAGCATCGATAAGATCCCCTCTCAGCCTTCTCTTCTCCATGCTGAACAACCAACCCCTGGTCTCTCAGCCTTTCCTCCTAAAAGAGATGCTTTGTAGCCCTTCACTGGTCTGCCTCCAGTAGTTCCATGTTTCTCTTGAACTGGGGAGCTCAGAAATGGACACAGTACTCCAAGTGTGGCCTCATTAGTGCATAGTAGAAAGGAAGGAGAACATAACACTGTTCTTAATGCACCCCAGGATACTATTGGCCTTCTTGGCCTCAAGTGCACGTTGCTGGCTCACACCTAGTTTGTTCCACCCAACTCTGGTCTATCCAGGTCTTGCTGAACAGCAGCACACCTGAGGGTACATCCCATCCCTTCATCCAGGTCACTGATGAATATTTGGAACAAGAATAGTCCCAGTACTGAGGCCTGGGAAACACCGCTAGTTACAAGACTCCAACTAGACTGCACCACTGATTCACAATGCTCTGAGCTGTCTTTTAGCCAGTTCTCAATTCACCTCACTGTGTGATCTGTGTTCAGTTTTGCCTTTGATATATTAATGAATAATTTTTAATTATTTGGAGGTATTTAACTAAAACAGGTCTTTGAGCTAAACTGAGAAGCTGAGCTTCAAATGCAGCTTATTTCATCATACCCTATTAATTGGCTTATTTAATTTACCACTTCCTTCTCCCTTTTGCTAATGTCTCCAAAACTTACTGAGCAAAACTGACATCTATTTTCTACAGACTGCTCATTCTTTCTAGAGGAGCTTGAGATTAAAAATATATATGTTTAAAATTTTATTTGGGTTTATTTAAAGAAAAATATAACTTCTATCTAGGAAAAAGGAAAAGGAAAAGAAGGAAAAGGAAAAGGAAAAGGAAAAGGAAAATAAAGAAGAAAATGAAGAAGAAAGAAGAAGAAGAAGAAGAAGAAGAAGAAGAAGAAGAAGAAGAAGAAGAAGAAGAAGAAGAAGAGAAGAAGAATTGCATTTAAGCTCTCCTCCTACTCAGCATGTAAGAACTACCTTATACTTAAAGAAGCTGCATGTGTATGTGTATGCAGCACTTACCAGGTGCTGCATAGACTTCATGCTGTACTTCTGCCAGTAATTTATAATTCTGTATTGCAGTTGCATTCAGCACTTGATTCATTGTCCTTTCGAGTAATTGGATGTACCCCATTGGGTCCTGGGCTTGATCTTGAGTGCGCTACAGTTATACATCGTTCTTCTTGTGATTCTCTCAAGCCAGGCAGTTTCAGAATATACATGTTTTCCTTTAGAGCCTTAAATGTAATCTCTGATTAAACTTTTTGGTTTTCTATTTAGATTCTATGATAATAAATTGATATGTATGAGACTGCTTTGGAAGACTGTATAATTTCTGCCACTGAAAGATTATAAGGACAAGTTAGAGAGAGAGAAACATCAGGACTGGTTAGGTAGAGTTGATGTAACCTGGAGGTAAAATAAGTGACCTTCTTAGTCCATTTTTTCCTATTTTCTTTGACTTTATAACTGGCCACTGAAAATACAGTTGGAAAGCCAGTGACTTTATTCTGCAGTATGAACCCTTCTTCCTAAACTAAAATGCCATTGTTCATTTGTTTGGTTTTCTGTATGGGTAATTTGGAGTGTCAGAGTATTTTGTTCCAGGGGTTTTCAACTAAAAGCATTTGCTTCTTTTTTATTTTTTGGCACAGGAAACCTTTTCCAAGGTATTTTCCAGCCATCATGTAATATGGGCAGAGACAGTTTCTACATATTATTCCTTTGCAAAACACTGGGAAAAAAAAGGAGGACATTTCCTTTGCTACTGGATCTCTTTCATTATAAAAGTGGAAATAAAATTAGAACAAAAAATCAAGTAAAGCAAGCCATTCTCTAGCTCACCACAGGCTTAATACCAAAGCAGAATGTACATACAAATAGCCTAAATTAAAAATTACCTCTCAATGCACAAAAGAGAATTTTTATGTAAGCAAACTTGAGTTGCTGTGTGCACACCAGCTTTAGGGTTATCTAAGATCAAAGTAACATGTAATTTCAGGAGACTTCACTGGCTTTGATTCAAACATAGTTTTTTATAAAATACCATATAGAACAAGGGAAAATACTACCCCTTGGTAAGGATTTCAGGATTGGAAAATGTGCATTAAATATTTGACTGGGATATTATGAAGGACCTTTTAAATTAAGAACAGGCCTTGCCATCGTATTGTTTGTTTTATTCATACGATGGCAAGACTGAGGAACATTCAGTGGGTTTCTTCCCAGCTAACACGCAAATACTCTGATCAGCCCAACCGAGTGCTTGAAAACATCTTGAGCTACCATTTATAAGGTAGTTGCTATATAAGGACCAAACATCTTGTTACTACAAAAAAAATGAGTTAGTGTGACTATAGATGAAGATTTTAAGGAAAGTTTTGTTCTTTGTGATGACTCCCTGTTTATTTGCTTACAATTCTCCCTTTAATTGAGCACATTGAAACCACCTATTACTTTCAGACTCTTAAAGTGAGACTTTTCTAGTATATTTATACTAGAAAAAATGTCTCTATTTAAATGGAGAAAGAAGATTCTTCCTTTGCTTTAGATTGAAAGTTTCATACCAAACCTTCTCTGTGGGTTGTCTGTTCCTTTTCCCTCAATGGTAGCTCAGTACCTATCCCTGTCTTCCCTGATTGACTGAAATTGCACAGGTATCTCTGTGTCACTAGGGTAAGGTGAGATTTGGAGTCCTTTTTGATTTGTTTTGTGGGTCTTTTTCCTCCTTCTCTTATGAGCTTTCAGTCCTACCTGCTCCTGAACCTCAGGCAGCCTAAAGCTGGGCTCTGCTTTCCCCATCACCAATCCTCTTCCCACCAGCTTTTGCACTCCTGCCCAGCATGTAGCCCTTGGGAGCAGATGAATAGGCAGCTTTGTGCTCCCCTAATACTAATAACTAATGATAAACAGATGTGATACATTAGGTTGGGGTTTTTAATTGGATTGTTGTGTTTGTGGGGTTTTTTTGAGTAGTTTCACTTATATTCCTATTTTTGTGGCTTCTCATAACAGAAAGTGAGAAAGACACTTTTCCTTACGGGACATCAAAGGTTCTCCTTAAAGGTGAATCAATATATATTTGCAGTGTCTGCTTTGTGATTCAACATACTTCTAGTTTAAAGAGAAACATAAATTCCAGTTGCAAAAGTAAGTTTAAAGGATCATTTACTTGCCATAGTAATTATCATTTCTTATGACATGATTATGATACAGTGTAGGAAATGTTTCAAGTTTCATATAAAAGAGCATATCGAGTATCAAGTATGGAAATAGAAATCAGAAGACAATCTCAGCACTGGCAGTTTTTGAGTGTCTTGTTTTTACCAGATCAAGTAATCATTCATTCCAAGGTTATCCAAATAAATGCACTTAATAAACTGACATAATTTCATGCATGTTTATCTTCCATTATAAAATGGAAGGACAATTAAATGTCCTTTATAAAATGGAAATGTCCTTTATAAAATGTCCATTATAAAATGGAAGGACAATTAAAAATTTATCTCCTGATGGCCCTGAAAAATATTTTTTAACATAAGTAAGAAACATCTCTTAACTAATAAAAATAAAGATCTCCAGAGTCTTCCTAAAGAAAGTGCCTAAAATAGGATAAATCACTTCTTGGATAAGAGTGTTGGATATGAGTGCTTTTATCTGTTGATGAGGAAGGGAGCTTAAACCCATTCCATAGGTTTAGGCACCTTTACACATTTTTCTTTTGTGACATTAATCTTATTCTAGATGTTCCCATCAAACAAAGGTACAATTTCAGGTTTGCTTTTCTGAGTGTAGTGTTACTTTCATTCTTCACGTAAGGATGTCTATGGTGAAGGGCTGAACAACCACACCAGAGTTGACATTTACAATGTAAACACAAAACAACAAATAAACACAGAGCAAAATTATTATTTTTTTTTATTTACAGAATCATGTTTTTCAGATAGAAGGAAAACAGTGTCAAAGTGTAAGTTGTACAACAAAAGAGAGAAAGGACAGATAGACATTCTAAATGGATGCATTTCCTCTCCAACCTGCCTTTACTCATTTTATGTATGAGGCTTCAGTGAGTTGAGGGAGACATCAGACAAAGCCAGACAAACAAATAAAAACACTTTTGAGCAAAATATCAGATAATCTCAGGGATAACCGTATGGTGCCACAGGACATAGTAGGCGAGATATGAAGCTTATGGCTTCATGTTTAGGGCAGAAAAAATTAGTAATTGATAAAACTATCCTGGGATTCTGGGATCACATCTTAATAACTTATACTTTTTGGTTGCTGGGATCTTTTCTATCATTCATAGTTCAAGCACTCAAAATTCAGATCAATGTGCTTGCTATAGATCTTAGAAAAATCTGGACAATTAGCCAGAATCTTTGTGGAAGCATATTTTAATACATTTTCAACATTGACATCTATGCCCCCTGGACAGAGAGGCAGATATGAGAACCACTGGAGGCAAGGGTAAATCAAGGTCAGCATTTATAACTTCTGTAATGAATTCTGCACCTTATACCCAGAAATATGTAACCAAGAGGCAATAATAAATTAAAGAAGTTAAAACTTGACCATTATTTCTGTGCAACAAAAAGGCTCTTTAAAACTTGATTCATCCTTAGGAACACAGAGATTGTAACGTAACAGTAGTCTCAGATGTTTAAGGAAAATTTTCCCAAACCAATTTTCCTATAGTCCAGCAATCTGATAACTTTGATTCCAATAATCAGTCTAAAGCTGATAATAAAACCTTTATAAACTGGTATAATTTATAGGCCATAGATCAATTATGTGACTACGGAACTGTGACAAAACTGTACGTATCAAGTGTTACATTTCCTTTTTAATCTGAGAAATCTAACAAACAAACAAAAGAAAACAAACACACAAAAAAAATAACAACCAAACAGCAAACAAACCTAACTAAACATCTTTGATGTATGCTTTTTGAGACAGTACTAGAAGAATGTAAAAATTGAGGAGAGTTTCCATCTGAGGGAACACATTATTCCAGGATTTAAGACAGAACATTCAGAAAGATCCAGAGTTTGCCTTTGACAAAGTAATTAAATCTGGCAAGCAAACAAACTTGCTTCATCTGGTCTGATGTTTATAGGGACAGATAGTGGTTCTGCAGTTTGGACATGAGGGAGAATATAAAATGAGAAAGAAAAGAGACCTGAGGGAGAAAGTTGTGTACTCTTCAAACTCAGATTCAACAAAACCAGTACAAGGAATTGTTCATGATGCAGCATAAAATGCAAGATAAAATAAAGCCCAGAAGCACTACTGTACAATTGTTTATCTACCACATACTTGCTAAAACAGTCACGATATATTCAAATGGAGAGCTAGGGTTTGTTCCTCAGGCACTGGCATAAATAATTTTCATGCCTTTGTATATAGGAGGTCAATATTAGCTAAATAAGAAACGTCCCTATAGTTGAGAGGCTTAACCAAGAAAGAAAACTCTCCAAGGAATTTAATGCTGGCTTGGTTTCAGATGCAATTGTAAGATTTTCTAATTGGGTACAAACCTAGGGAAGATTGTTTCATCTTGATGCACTTCTGGAGGCACTGACAAACACATAGTGAGATAAAGTCAATGTTTTGCATGTGTGGTGAGGAAGATACCGTGTTTGCTCTCAATGTTTTCTCTGGCTCCTGTGTAGGGTATGTAGAGAGCAAGAGTTCCCCTGAAACCCTCAGGGGAACCCTCAGTCAGAGAGTTCCTAGCAAATCACAGAGCAAATGCATAGTTAAGTGCCAGATGAGATGGAAAGGAGAAATATCAAGGGGTCCATAGGAACTGTAGTGTTTTTTTCTGAACTACCATTTGCTGTGGAGGAAGAGAGCTATGCCTGCAATAACCCTTTAGTTTTCACTTATTTAATCCTAATCTTTTTTGTTTAAGGAGATAGTTATTCTAAAATTTTCATCTACTTAACCCCAATCTTTTCTGTTTAAGGAGATAGGTATTCTAGACTAAGTTCTGAAATATCCCTAGATATATTGATTCAAAAGTCTTAGAAGGTTTGGGGTATTTTCCCTTAGGGAAAATGATGCAGTCAGCTCTGCCTGCAGAGTCCCATCATAGCACATCAATCAGGTTAAAAAAAGAAGAACGAAGACCTACCTTTCCAATACTGAAGGGAAAGCAGATTGTAATTGCCCAAATTAAAACTGAGTAACAAAGAGTATTTGGACAGTGTAATCGTAGTCTTTACTGATTCTCTAAGAGACAGCTGCCAGGTCTAGCTGGGATTTTGCTTAAACACATCTGTGTGGTGCTTTCTAAAGTATAACAGACATTTAGTGAATTCACAGGAAAATTATTTGGGGCAGAAAAATGTGAAAGATGGTGAAGACGATTTGTGAAGGTCTCATATATGCTGCGATATTGAGAAATCCTCACAAAATCTAATCGTACCATAAAATCAGTGATGAGTTCATGCACAAGACTGGATCAGCTGGAATCACGGAAGTATTTATTCAAGACAATTATAAAAATTTCCCTTGGTATTATTGACTAGATAGTACTCAATATGTTGCTGTTGGACCTGGCTTAATAAGATAAACCTTTAGTATTCATATTTGACAATAAATCACATGCATGACTTCAGGCTGCTGATAGTAAGACTGGATATAAATATACGTTGCAAGTCCCAGCTATGCCAAGTGATCCAAGAGCCTGGTCAAAAACATAATGCAGTCCTGCCACTACATTAGCATGTGCCCTTGTATCCTAACTTTCTCCTCTTTTCTGTGAAAAATTGATAATTTGACTTTCTATAAGCACTGCTACCAAATATGAGGTCCACCAAAGACTTGCTGATATAAAAGAACCTCACCAAAATATTCTGATTTATTGCCTGGAGATGAGAGAGTTTTCTAAAACAAGACACTGTACATATTTCTGTGATAGGAGTGGCACAGCCTGTCGTGTTGTGATAGGAGTGGCACACCTGTTGTGACAGCCTGTTGTTTTTCTTTCCACACAGAGACAAACAAAAAAAAGGGCAACATCTTCTTTCAGTGCAATAGCAGCAGAAGAACAGAGAGAAGCCCAAGTTGTCTCATCTGCCAAGATTGGAGCCAGAAGCAGCTCCAGCACCTTGAAACAGATGAGCCTTAGGAAATGCTGTCAGCAGAGTTGGTGGATCAACTGCTCCTGAACAGCTGATGTGCTGACTACCATGAAAATCTTCACTGCACTGTGGGACAGCACAGGCACTTAATAAGTAGTCCCAAGTCTTCTACTCAACAAGTGATCAATAGGGAGCCAGTTTTAAATTCTGTATTTTGTTAGTTGTGTTTTAGTACTGCTAATCCAGGAAAGTATAGTAAAGAAAATGGCATATTTGAGAAGTTCTGATATGAGCTATTTGGCTCTGAGGTCATGAACAGTGCAGAATACAAGTCCCCATTTTTTTAAGATGTTAAAGATATTCTTACATTTTTATATCAGATCTATATCTTTCATATATCCTCTTGAAGTAACACTGTGAAACACAGACTCCATCCAGAGCTGATGATGTAAATTTCTGGTGACTGTGCTGAAACACAACTTGTATCAGCACAGCTGCAATTGTGAGATAATTAGGCAGGAGGTAGTAGTTTGCAAACTGAACAGAACCAGGGCAAGAGTTCAAGCTGTGGCCACCGTTTAGCTTAACAGTCTTGCTGAGGTGAACAGGTCAGAGACTGTTCTCATTAGTCAGTGCAGATGAGGCTGCTCTGTACAGGGTGTGTGCCAGGATGCTCAACCTTAGGCTTGGCACCTTCTCTGGTGAGGTTATCTATCTTGTCTCCACTATTCCCAAGAATATGCAGCTATGAGATCACTGCTGAAAATCTGGTATAACATTCTGAAAAGTTCTGTAGCTCTCCAAAAGGATGTTGGTGCTGGCTGTTACCCGGTTCCAACACTTCCCTACAGGATCTTCCTTCTTCCCACAGATCACCAGCAACTAATGAATCTAAGACTCATGATGAGCTCTTTTATCTACATATATTAACCCCATAAATATCACTGTTTCATCAGACGTATGCTATCATATTTGTTATTGTAATGAGTCAATGATGATAACTCTTAGATTGCACTTATTAACTGCCAGATAAAACATTTAAGCAATTTTGTAAATGAGCCTTTTGTTTTGAGGCCAGGGTAACAGTGGATCAGAAGCACAAGTTTTGGCAAAATACACTCTAAATCTACAATATTACACAATGGTGATAAACCATTTATGGAATGATTTTAAATTATTATGATCATCATCTACTCTGTTCAACACATTTAGTAAAATTACTATCCAACCATTAAGTAGCAGGTTCTCTTGGACAGAAAGATAAAGACACACTTAAATGTTAAAATATTGGAAAGACACCATAATGAATGAGGAGGAAGCAAAATCTCATACCTCCTCAAACTGTGGTGATAAGAAATATCTGAACCCACAGAGTTATTAAGACATTGAATAGGTGATTGTTTTTCAGCTGTGCTTTCATTTATTGTTTATCAATGATAATGATTAATATTTATCCTTAGTTATGAAGTTCAGGGGCAACCATCTGAAAATAATCATTTTCCTTGGATTGTTTACCAAAATTTTAAGTAAATAGGATCTAATGTAGGGTTATCTGTTTCCTCCCATTTCCTGCCGCTCAGTACCATCTATTAGGTAGAAAAGGATATAATTATTACTAGGGAGTGCTTGAATGACTTCTGGTAATTGTAATTTGAGTAAACCTTGCCAGGTCATCTACCAATATTAGGGAGAAGTCTGAGCCATTGCTCTCTTGACAGTGAACTAACTTTTTTCAGATGGCAAAGTCACTAGATGAGTATACATATTTTTTCATGCAGTGGTAACATTATGTTGAAATGCTTGATTTGTTTACTATTTCAGGGTCCTATGACTATTAATGCATACAGCAGCCCCATAAACCATGTGGGAGGGTTTATGTTATTCTATCGTTTCTACCTTACCTATGTTTTCTGGAGTCAATGTAAGTTACAGTGTAAAAGAAACCTTTATACAAACACAGTTATGTGGCCTAAAGCATCCTCACTCAGGGCATTATGTGGTTCCCTGTTTGCATGGCCTGGTCTCCATTCTGTTACACTTTTTTATAGCCCACATATCTTGCCATGGGTGGTGGCAAGAACACTTGACTGTTTGCTGAGGTACCAGGTTCATGGGGAAGCCAGTGTGACAATGCTTTCCACTCATTCCTACAGAGAACCTCTTTGTATTAAGGATGTGTCTACACATCAAAATTGAGGTGCAATTGTGGGAAGAATGAAGTAGATTTAGCCTTTACCGAGGAGAGATGGCGTGGCTTCAGTGTGGCACAGCCTCTGGGAACAGTGGGTGTACATTCCAATGCCTAGCCTGTGTTTAGAACCATGTTGCAGTTTTCTTACACAGGGATCATTATCTCATGTACCATAATTAAAATTAGCACCATTATTTTAACTCAGTTTAAATGCCACAGTCTGCCTGTCATTTTCTGGCCCACAAAAAAGGAAGGAAAAAGTCTTTGTGCCATCCAGTTATAACAAAAATTCATTCAAATAACTATATCCAGTAATTCTAATTTGATAAAGTCTTTTAGCTTTATCAAAACTATAATGGCAATTACAAAAAAAAAAAGAAAAAAAAAAAAAAGGATATTTGAAAAGGGAAAGCTTTCAACATTTAGCTTCATCTCTGCATTGTACTGCTATGGTCCTGCAGTGTGTTCCTATACTTATTGTTCCCAGACACTTGGACCAACCTTCCTGTGGAAGGGAGCTAAGAAAACTCATAGTGATAAATGTTTCAGCCACATGAATCCTAAAGAACCCCCCTGTCTAATGTATTACTCATTTTCTGATCATATTGTTTATATGCTGTGTTCTCGAATGTATACTATGTGTGCAGTAAGTTTATCAAAATATATCAAAGTTATAATTAGCGTTGACACAAATATCTAGTCCTTCCTGTATCATAGAAATATGGTATATGTATATGTATATGAGAGATAGCTTAACAAACACAGTAAGCATGGAAAATTTAATTTTTAATGGACCCTGCCAATGAAAGCATTGTGCTAAACTTCCTATGATCTGAGAATGGCTACAGATGGTGTAGCTGTTTATTTTTTCCATTAAGCCAATTGTGTTTAAAGGTAATTGACTAATTGTTCCTAAATTCTATTTAATGTTGACTTACTTCAGCTGGTTAGGATAATGAGGATATTTTTGTCAGCATAATATGTAGGCCTAGTGCAGTTTACAAACAAAATCAATTCTCCTTTGGAAACATTTTTTTTTCTTATTTGTGTTGCATACATGCCAAGTGGTCATTTATGACTGCATTTGGCAGCAGAAGGGAGAAGGTCTTAGGATCTGATCTCTGTCTTCCAAGAGATTTACTTTCCTCTTCCTCTCTAGTCAGTAGGTTGCTCTCTGAGGACAGCTGGAATAGTGAGACTGGAAAGTCTGGCTTTAGAAGTAGACCATAAACTTTAATAAATACAATTTAGAGTGAAAAGGGAGGGGTTTGTTTGGTTTTTGCTCAGAAAATTATCCTGTGTACTTCAGGGCTTGTCTGAATTGTCTGGCCTGTACTCAGTGCAGCTGAATAAGTGACAGTAAGGCAGCTCCCAGTTACCTGATCCTAAACCTCTACATTCACCTCAGTGGAAATTACAGCAACCTAGGTATGATAAATCATACAAGGACTGTTTGAAGGAGCTAGGTCTGTTTAGTTGGAGGAAGAGGAGGCTGAGGGGAGACCTCATTGCTCTCTACAACTACCTGAAAGGACATTGTGGAGAGGTTGGTGCTGGTCTCTTCTCTTGAATAATTAGTGATAGAACCAGAGGGAATGGCCTCCAGCTGAAACAAGGTAGGTTTAGACTGGACACTAGGAAAAAATGCTTCACGGAAAGAGTGGTGGGATATTGGAATAGGCTGCCCAGGGAGGTGGTTGAGTCACCATCCCTGGATGTGTTTAA
>JANHFX010006705.1:0-28319 GCA_027560015.1 Chloroceryle amazona
TTAATTAGAAGTACTGAACTGAAAAGTAAAATCACTGAACAGAATTAGTCCTGTTTTCACCCAAACCAGGACAGGAGTCAAGCCACATATCCCCTGCCTGCCTTGCGGACTCACGTAGCAGTCAGTGGTAGGGCTCATCTGGAAAGAGTGGGAACCCACTCTGCCTCCTATGCTGCCTTTCCTGGGGGCTGGGAGTGGAGCTGTTGGCCAGATGGTAAGGAATATTGCAGGGACTATTCCTTCTCACTGTCTGGCAACCAGCAGCCAGCAAGCACAGCCTTTCTACAAAACATTGCAAGCACGATGGCTTCTGTGTGCATAGGTCCATGCTCATTTCTCCTGGGTTCTCATCCAAGATCTGCCTTTGGTTTACTTCCCCTCTCATCTTTATATTTAGGACTATATTGTATGGTATTTACTTTCCTCACTTCTTCCCGTAGGTAGTCCTTTGGTCAAGGGCTGAAAACACAAGTTGAAACCAAAAAATACTTTAAGATAAAAAGCTTATCATGAGCATTTAGTATTCTTAAATTGGTTAGATATATATTTTGTAAGCCATGTGATATTTATGATTTATAACTAATGAATATGTGACAATTGAGAAATAGGAAGGAGAATTTGCTCTCTATGTTCAGGGTTTCTCAGATCAGAAGTCAGTCTGAGTCTGAAGCCTGAAAAAGGTCACTTTGCAGCCTCTAAGTAGCTTTAAAGCCTTCACGAGCCTTAAAGCTTCAGGCTTAGCCAGTGGAAAAAAAGCCAAACAAACAAGGAACCAGGTGTCTCTGCTAGCAGAGAACTGGAAAATGGAGAGCAGCTAAGTTTGCCATCTTTTTCTCTTGATGCAGGTAGAGGAAGAAGAGCAGAAGGTTTTCTAGAGGCTGAGCATATGTCTGATTTGTCACAGCTTCAGCAAATAATTCTCACATTTATCTATTCCAGGCTTGTCTCCAAATGACCAAATGTAAAACTTGACATTACCTTACGGATACACAAAACAATGGAACTGGTGAGTAGTCCTACCTCCCCAGAGCCTTTACTGTCTTTTGTCTCTTGCCTTTCTTTGTAATTGCAGCCATATATCCCGCCACCAGCACCTGTAGTCTGCTGCTTCTCTCTAGATCTGCATCAGCCAAAACACTCGACAGAGTAACACATTTGTTTAAATTCAGGTTTTCTTTCAATTCAAACCTCCAGTACCCACCCCTGAGGGAAGGTGAGAGCCTACTTGTTTCCCATCACACAGTGACAGAAACACACCACTGATTCCTTGCCCCTTCCCCATAAAGAAAACCCAAGTCTGTGATTTCATAAAGAAGGTACCTGAAAACACAGTCCCTCCCCAAGACCAGTTGCCCTGGGGAACACATGGACAGACACCCCTTTGCAAACAACTATGGCAGCAAAAATGGTTACTGCCCCTCTTGACCTGCCCACAGGAGCACCTCTCAACCTACTCCTGTTAAAACAAGTTGGATTTACAAGGTAAGCTTCCCCTTGCTTTCCTTTGGCTGAAGCAGGAATGCTTCTATGAGCTGTTCAGCTGAGGGATGAGCCCTCAGACTGGATTAGGGATGGACTGCAAGCCACAGGGGCAAGGCTGGAAGCAGGTCAGTCTCCTTGAATCATTACAGCTGAATCCAGGGATAAACAGCTGGTCCTTCCTTATTTGATGTAACCACTTTTGATCATCCACCTCTTCCCAGTTAATTTTCCCCTCAAGTGGAGTCTCCCTCTGTGCTGCCTTGCACATTTGACAAGATCTGGGACAAAACCCACCTTGCTACTGATTTCCTATCCTTCCTTTAGATGCCTCGCCAGGTTGCAAAGCTGGTGCCAGCTATCAGCACTGGACTGTGACTAATGTTTATTTTCTTGCACAACAGCATGCTTGGTTTCTTAATACCTATCATCAGCCCTTCTGCCATCTCCTTCTCTTCCTATCTTCACATTTATTTTGTGCATCCATTGCAAGTAATTAGCCTTTAGAAGTAGGAACTGCAAGTCTGGTTTCCTCAGGAAATGAGGCTTAGGCAATCAGGCTTTATACTTCTTTAGGTAACTGTTGAATACACCAGTTGATTTAATTTGGTTGATGGAGAGCTGGCTCAAAGCTAATTGAATTCATACCAGTTTTGTGCAAGAAGGCAGCTGGCTGGGGCAGAGAGGAACCTTGAAGTCATGTGGCAGAATGAAAGGTATCAGCTAAATTAATATCTTACTAGATACCAAACAATTCATAAGGGAGATGCATTAATAACTATCAAAGATGTGGCTACCCTATTTCCCTTCCAGGGACAACCATAAAAATAGCCAGTTGAAGTGTAGGCATGTGTAACCTGACAAGAAATCAGCTCGCCTGAAAATGGCAGGTGATGGATCTAAGCCTGTCTCAAGGCTTCCAGCTCCTGACTCCTTATATAGCAAAGGTGCTTAAGTGCAGCACTAAAATGTGAGGTTTTGCACAGTGACATATGCCTGCCCAGCAGCGGACAAAAGGGATGATTTAACCACTGAGCAATGTTATTTTTTTTTTCTGGGGGTGGAAAAAACAAACACAACACCACACACACACACACACACACACACAAACAGCAAACCAAACAAACAGCAAACCAAACAAACAGAAACATAGGCACTTTTCCACTGTAAGGAAATTAAAAAAAAATAAAAATACAAACATAAAAACCCTTGTGCAGCAATTTGGCTGCCATGTTTCATGCAGTAGTGCTGTGTTACACAGATAAACATCAGTGCTTAGCTTACAGATTGTCTCAACACCTGGAAGACTGTTATAGAGACAAAGTTAATAATTAATTGCTATTTCCCTGAGACAATACACCCTGTATCTCTTAAGGAGCATATTGCACACCAGGTAACAGGAGGAGTAGGCAAAAGAGACAAAAGCTTTAGAAAAGATTAAAAGACAGAGATCAAATAACGTTATTCCTCATGTCATGGTGGAAATGGGGCTATACTCACCTGATCCCGCAAGAAGGTTGCAAGGAGATGGTTCAAAGTAGTTGAGGTCAAAATACTTGTATTCCAAAGTTGCTTTTAAGTAAATGACTCTCATACAGCTGGTGGCAGGAAAGGTGAGCAGATAGTTCCTTGATGGTACTATGCTGGGCTTAAATCTTGTCACCCTGCACAGATGGAAGGGCTGTTTTGTAATCGGAAAAATGTGGTATCTGGAAATTACACTGCAAGTTCCCTATAGGATATGTTTTCTGAATGTACTACATTTTTCTATGAAATCTATAAATCTAAATGCCATAATGAAGTAATAAGAAAAAATACTATTCTGCTGGGCTCCTTAGTGACCATGACCATAAACATGGGCCATATTATGGCAGCAGAGGAGCACTAGCATCTATTTCAGTCTGTCTTGGGCACCTTACCATGTCAGCTGCTATCACTTATCTTACTGGAGGCCTGTGTGTTATGATAGGGGTATCAAGAAGAAAGTTGATTTCTCTCCACACACACATATTGAGGGTGAAGATAGAGGGCCAGGTGAAGGAGGTGGCAGGCAGGAGGGGAAGCATTTGGGGAGGAGGGGCCAAGCTTGAGCTACGGAAAAAAATAAGCACATATGACAGGTAAAAGTAGACTTGGGGTGGGCAAAAGATGTGTTTCAAGATGCAGGGGATACAAGCATCAGATGTGTATGCATGGAGGACCCCCAACATATCATGTGCAACTAAACTATCTCCATCTCCTTCACCACAAGCAAAGGTTATCTGGTAAAATGGATGAATATATATGTATACATATATATATACAGCAGCTGATGGCACAGAGATGCACATTCTGGTAGCAGTGCTGTCTGCATACTCCAGTGCAGGGCATAATCTTTTCATAAAATTTTATTTGACCAAATGTGTACGTTTACTGATGTGAATAGTCTGATCTTAATGGAATTGATGAGTAAAATTATGAAGGTGTTTAAGATATCTACAAAGAAAAGACCAACTGATGGTATCTGCCATGCTGTGAGTTTAGGTTGCTGGTGATCAGTGTGTGTTTCATCACTGAACAAAGTCCATTGACATATTGGGCAAAAATCTTGGGCAAGAAAACCTGTTTTTTCCCATGGTTTTTATTGCTGAAGAGGATCTTGATCTCAGTAAGTCAGTGTTCTTTGGTTAATGTGTCAGCTCAGATGGCTTTGAAAAATGTGTTTCCCTATGAATTGTAGTTGGATCTCAAGCTTCTTAGATAAGCACAGTGCACAAATGGAAATACTAACCATGGATCTGTGTAGTTGAAATACTTTTTGCAGGTGGGTCTGATGCTGTTGGGCATATTTTCCCAGTGCTGCTGTACAAGGAAGGAACTCTTGAACTGGTCTTCCAGGATTTAATAGAGGAAATTACTTGAGATTGTACTGGCTTCTGTAAGATAGATATTTGCTGAGGGAAAGCTCTGTTGGCAAGCTTCCTCTTAGTTTGTGGACAGATCCTCAAAGTGTAAGTCACCCTAAGACAACTGAAGTTACTTTTATACTGAGTTTCTCACCCTGTACTTTATAATAAGTTTTGGTAGCTTTCATCTGTTAATCTGCCATGGAAAACCAGCCCAGGCTGAAGCACAACATTTGTCAACCAACTCTGTACATTTCTCCTCCATAAAACATTTGAACTAATTCATCGTCTCTGGCACAGAGATTTTAAAATACATAACATTAAGTATATGTCAAGAATCAGCAGGAGCAACAGTGAGATGCATTTGTGGAGATGACAGTCAGTCTCTTGACTGTGAAAAGAAGCCAATAGCTTCCGTGACTCTATGTCTGGTGTTTTAAGCTAGTGCTGGAACATGCAATCGTGATACTGTAACTGGCTTGTAAAGATTGAAACCATTTCAGTTTTGGTTCTATCTCTGATGAAACAGCTTTTTCCTATCTCCTCCTTAGATGTAAGTGCTGGCACTCTTGCTATCCACCACTACTCCAGCACTGGTGACAACTTTCAGCATTTGCCAAGTACTTTACATAATTCCAGTGCTGGAAAAATATTAGCTTGTTAAACCTTCCAGTATTTCTGTAATAAGAGCAGTCATTAGAATTGTCTTCACTTTATGAGCAGGAATAAGTGAGAATGGAGAGTTTAAGTGACTTAACCGTAGCAAATTAATGGCAAAGTTAGGATGGTGCTATTGATTTCTGCATATTCTTTGAAGACTCCTGAAAATTTTACATCTTATACCTTTTTCAACTACTCATCTTGGTTTTCTGTGAAACATGAACTTTTGAAGTTTGATTCCCACTCCAAGGTTATTTGTATTTTGTGTCAAGGCCTGGGCAATGACTCACTTTTTACTCTATTCGCTACTGATAAGAACAGATCATCTTTAGAATTTGATTTCCTCTGTGGAGTTTTTTAGGAGCTGGAGGTTGGGTGATTAATTCCATTGGGACAATAAATTATAAAGGAAGGACTATATCATTCTTCTTCAACAATGCTTCTTCCTGAGATGACAGCATAATAAATTACAGGCAAACAGCAAATTCCTAAATGCAATCAGTAGACTTGTTGTGCTGGGTGGATGGAATTAGAGCAGTGCCAATGGTTTTGGTCACTGAAGTTGCACGGAAGCTTTACCACTGCTTTAAGTCAGCATTGGGTGACCTGTTTTTGATAAGATGGTTGAGCCTAAAATCTCATGCTGAAAAAAGTCTCATTTGACAAGGTCAGCTCCTCTATGTGTTTCTGACAAAGATCTCTCCTGATGCATCATATTTTTCAAAGTAAGGTTTTCCTTGCTGGATTGAGACATTAGTCTCTTAAGATTTTCATCTTGACTTGAATAACAATCAATGTCTGAGGCTTCAAAGAAAAAAAAAAAAAAACGATAAGGATAGCACAAGAAGTCCCAAATGTCTGCTGCTTACAGATTTAGAGGGATAGGGAATGTCTGTTTTGACCCCTTGGATTTTCAGCTTTTACCCTGAAGATTTGCATATCCCTCCATTCATGTCCAAAATGCAGATATTCTTGATTAATAAAATTATGTAGTCCTTTTTTCTGCCTTTTGGTGCCCTGTACCCAAGCAGTGACGTATCAATGGTGTATTTGATCAGGGCTGTAAACTGCTATGGCTTGGGAGCTGTTTCACAAATGCTTTGAAAAGAGGGGACAGGAGCTGGAATCAGTAATCACACGAGCTGTCCCACAGCATTTACACCCTCTCATGAGTAATCCATGGATATTAAGTCCAGTAGGGACTGTTATGATCACTCACACTGAACTCCTGCTTACATTGTATCATTTACCCTGGTAATTCCTTCATCAGAACAACATCCTGCACAACCTGTGACTGAACAAGTATGTATTTTTAGAAACACCATTAATCCTGATTTAATCACATAACACTCGGTCTGCCCAAGGCAATGCTAGAAGTTGCTGGCTAAGGCTGGGGAACAGAACTGGGTGAGCGAGCTCCCAGCCTGTGCTGTCAATGTAAGAAATCTTTCCCCTCCAACATCCATAAGCTGTTCTCAATCAAATTGAAATAGATAATTTGTCTTTCTAAACCCACTGGGCGATAGTTTCATTAAGTGCCCCTGCACATGATGCTCCACTGTGCAGTCTTCTTACTGTTTTGGACTGTGTTCTCAGGTGTGTTCTAAGATGTTCTTCAGAAAACCGACAGCCCATGTAAGACTAGGTAGGGTTTAGGAACACATAACTGTGTTTTATTCTCCTCTGTATGGCTGACCAATGAAAAAGCTGAGCTGCAGTCTTCTGTAACAGGAGCCATTCTGGACCTGAGGAGGAAGGGGACACAGATGCTGACTTCTAGCCATGACCCCCAAATTGCACTATTTAAACTTTTGAGAGAATTAACTGACATAAGGCGTATTGAATGCACGATGACTACTGATCAGAAAAAAAAAAAGACGACACAAAAAAACACAAAAAAAAACAACCAAAAAACCAAAACAAACCAACCAACCAAAACAAAACAAAACAAAACAAACAAACAAACAAAAAACCAAACACTAGAAATCTGCTGGTGCTCTTGTTCTTATTCAGGCAAATTTTCTCTGATTCTTATGCAAAAACATCATAATTTATCTCATCATCTCTGTTTTTTGAACAACACCTAAACACATGTGCACGTGCACCCTCTTCTCTGTCTTTTTAGAGACCACAATGTGTTCTTAAGAATTTGGGCCATAGGTATTGAAGAGAAAATCTGCTTAGTGGCCCAGATATTTACAACTCTCCTAGCAAACATAAAGGGAGAGATGGCATGACAGATGTGCAGACACAGGAGAAATTGCTACTGGCTTGAGAATTGTTAGTCATTGATGTGTGCTTCCCTGCTTACTCGACCCACTTTGTAGGATATTTGCCGTTGCATGGTTTTGTTTTTCTGGCAGTGTCCTAGAGAATCCTACTTTAAGAGCATGGTCACTGGGGAGGGAATGAATCCTGTTCCTTTGGGGTTCAATGGGGGATGGATGCATTTATTCTTAAATCCAGTTCAAGGTAACAAGGGGTACAGGGTGAAGGTCTTTGATACCAAAGCCAATAAGAAAAGGAAGGGAGAAGGAAAATAAGAAGAGGGACATCAAATTATTATAATTGTATTACAATCCTAGCTTGAGAACCACTGAACTGGAGCCTACCCTATTGGCTGTCACTGAGGTTTCCTTGGCTGAGCTACAAAAGTGGCCAATACATTAGAGTCACGGGCACTTAGTTTCTCAGGCAATTCAGGCAATTTTTCTACCTCAAGGTAGGTACAGTATTTTAGTACTGATTGATTCTGTAAGAGAAAGAAAGAAAAACAAACATGAAAAAAAAACAACTTAACTTGGGATTTTTATAATTCAATTGTTCATTAAATGCCTTTGTCCAAAGCACCAGCTCAGGGACTCATTTTCCACTTAAACCTCAAATCTTGTTCACGCTCATGGGTTTGAGGCTAGACTAGCCCAGCATCTTTTATGTATGGGCAGGGTTCTTAATTTTTTTTTTTTTAACATCACTGCTTGCCACATTGAAATGAATATTGTTTCTTTATGCCAACTTTATCCTCAGATCAATAATCCTGGCATAGTTTCTTAACAATCTTTGAGTGTTTGCTGCAGAGGAACTTATGGCTACTTATTAGATTAAATCAGGAGAGAAGAACCTTTCACTTACTGAAAGTTGAATGGGATTTGAGCCATGAATTGAAACTCACCTAATGCTTTCAGTGCACTGGGTCTGAGTACTCATGTGGGCAGGGGACTGGTGAGCAACAAGCTTCCTTTGCCTGGATTAATAGTCACAGTAATACAGTAATCACTATTCTAAAAGTAAACATTCTTGTAAGAGAGCCATTGTACAGAATGCATATATTCCTATAAAATAACACTATATTGGTCACATCAGGTTCTATAATTTTTTTTTTCTGGGAGCTTCCAGAAAAAATAGAGTTCACTTTATTTCTGTGATCACAGTTCTCTCTAGGAGCAAGCAATTTATTGTATTGCAAACCTGACCACATAACAGCAGTGAAAATGTGCACTTAGAGGAAATGAGCTTTCTTAAGGACTAAAAACCTGAGCTGTTCTGCTTGTTCTGACAAGTATTAGACCTTTGGAACTAGACCAAATGATCTAATTTTGTTGTTTCATCTGAAGAAGCAAAATATGGCACAAAGATTGTGGAAAAAAGTGCATTAAAAAAAAATTAACAAGCTGCAAATGTATTGTAGGATTTGATCCAAAACCCACTGAAGTCCATGGAGAGGAGTGGTTTCTGAAATACAACAGGAATGAGAGAGAGGGAGAAGGAAAAATAGTGGAAACTTTCAGGGAAAGAAGTGCAAAGGAAAAAAACAGAATAAAGTGACAGGCTAATCAGAATTATACCACAGCTCTTCCTCTTTAATCCCCATGTATTTTCCTTTTCCTGTTAGTTTTTCATGGATTCTTTATGGTAAGGCCACATCTAAGACCCTGTTTCTGGAAGAGAAGCTCCCCGCACTAAGTGTTTGGCCAGCAGGCTGGAAGACTCTTCTGTTCACATCAAACCTTGAAAAGTAGTTCTGCTCTTCCTCCACTTCAGACCTCCCTTGACAGGCAACTGGAGATGTTACCACTTCTTGTGGGACCCGTTCCTCTACCCCTTACTTAGAGTTTGTAGGCTCTTCACTCATGTGCTGCTGTGCCATAAAATTCCTTTTTTGTCCTCCTTATTTCAGAGTCAGTCGTGGCTCACAGAGACAGCTGACCACAACAACTTTCTCCAGAGGTTCAGAACTAATATTAACACAATCTGTTGGCACCAAAGAAATTAACTTATTTTGAATAAGACTGGATAAAAAAATAATGTGAATGTTTATCTGATAAAGTACATTTTCTATTTATGGAATTACTCTTCAAGTCTTTGCATGTTCTGAATTTGCCTTTACTCCAAGATGAAAATCATCCCAGGCAAAATTTACTTTCCCCTCAACTATAGCAATCAAAATTTTGCTTGAGTGAACTTTAATTCTGGAAGCCAAAGTCAGGTCTGTGTTTCAGCCAATTTTATTCACAGCTCCAGTCAAAAGCATCAAATCTTCTCAAAGTACAAAAGGCATGTATTTGGTACATCGTGAAACCAGTCACTAATAAGCATGGAATTGCTTATTGTCAGGATGGATGTTTGCAAGAGAAATTGCTATATGGAAAAGTTGCATGTTACTTGAGTAAATTCCCCAACAGGAGGCCAGGCTGCCAAGCTCCTGGAAAAGCAGGGTAGCCAGCAACAGAGAAGCTTTTGGAAGGTCAGGTGTGATAAGGGAGATTACTTGACATTGAACTCAGCAGATCAATAGGTTTCTGTACCTTTCTCCCTAAAAAAGATTTCTTTCTTGAAAGAATACCATGTAAATGATCAGAACCATGGAATGTTAGGGGTTGGAAGGGACCTCAAAAGATCATCTAGTCCAAAACCCCTCCCAGAGCAGGATCACCTAGATTAGGTCACACAGGAACGTTTCCAGGCGGGCTCTGAATACTGCCAGAGGAGACTCCACAACCTCCCTGGGCAGCCTGTTCAAGTGCTCTGTCACCCTCACTGTGAAAAAGTTTCTCCTTATGCTTACATGGAACCGCCTCTGTTCAAGCTAAATGATGAGAAACTGCTTATCACTGTGGCTAGGATGAGATGTTTTAGATTTTTATTGTATATGTTTTGCCTGTTAAAGTCTCTAGGAAGGTGACAAGATATGTGGCACCATGTTAACATGAAATAGTAACGGCGGTTTCAGAGACAGAAAAGGAATGCTGGAGCATCTTGGTTAAGAATACCAAAAGAAAAACATAGTGCTGTTTACCACACTGGCTTGTGCTGTTCAGGTTGATCACAGCACAGACCAGGTTGATCATGAGCTAACCTTGAGCCATGGGACTTGTCAGGTCTGTTATCACCCCACATTCTCCATGGGGAGATGCAAATCCTCCATTTGCCCAGGCTCTTCCCCCAGCTTGTCTTTGGGAGCCCTACAGCACTAAAAACACCCCCATGCTTCTGCTGGCATGCATGCTTCAGAGGTGTGCTGCAAGCAGGTAGTTTGGCTGGTGGCCCCAGTCACATGGGCTTTGTGTGCCCTCCTCTCACCCACAGCAGAGCAGATCTGAACTACTGGGGCATTACAGCTTGCATCCAGAAACTGGGGGCAGGGAAACATGCAGTTTTATTCATGTTCGGAGCAGTCTGCATTTTTAAATCTGTTGTTCAAACATTCAGTGAACATTTGTAAATGCCCCTACTCTCCATGTTGTTTACTATTACTTTTAATTAATTGTAGTAACCTATATTGCTCTGTCATATGGGAAGTAAACAACTGCTTTGACTAACTAAATACTCAAATCACGTTGGAGAAGGTTTTAATTAGTCAATTTCATTAATCACACAGTCTGTTCATTGCTGTTCTTGCGCCATGGAGCCGTAGAAATGGCTGTTATTAGCCAATGAGACTGCAACTGTAATTCTTCCATCGAGATAGTTAACAAAGGTGTTCTGTCCATGTCCTGCAACACATAATGACAGTTGTACTTTTTCTTGGGTTTAGAGTTTAATACCATTAATATCCAGTATATAATTTGTTGCATGCACAGAAAAAAAAAAAAAAGTTAAAAGAGACCCAAACAACTTTAAAAGTACTTTTCCAGAAAAATCACCATAAAGCACTGTAAAAACTCTAAACCTATGTGTATTGCTCCTATGTACTATAAAATTAATGTGGAAGTTTGAAATCTAATATAATAAGAGTGGGAAAAGTCCAGTGCAATTCATTTGAGAAGTCTATTTTCTTATTTTTAAAAGATGAGACAGTCTACAGTAGTCATATTTAAGAAATAGATGAAGTGCTCATAAAAATCTCCAGGCTGACATCAATGTATATAAACCCTGCTGTCCCAACTCCTCTGCAGCATAACTGATGGTAATTACTCTGAAATCAAGGACCCAAACTCTGAAAATCTGGACTGGTTGCAGGTCTGCCTGTTCTCATTTTTCATACCGTAGATACAGAATGGGCAACAGTGAAGCTCACTTCCCATGCAGGGGAACTGCTTCTCCCCCCTGATCAAAAGGGATTGTTCCCAGATCAGCACTGAAAGAGATGATTAATGTACACAAACAATCTTCAGCCCTGGGTTTTTGTATTGTGATCAGCAGTTCATGAGAAACCTGAGTGGGAGGCACCGCCACCCCCTCTCCCCTCAGCTGCCAGGTAGTAACAACTTTCAGTTGCTGCTCACCTGGTCTAGACTCATGAAGTAGCCTGGAAGTAAAAGATATGTGACCACTAATAAATCTTTTGATTTGCCCAGATCCCTTCACCTAAATTTTTAAGGCTACTTACCAAAATCATACAGTATTCTTTGAAGAAAGTTTCTGCTTTTCACTGACATCACTTTTTATGTCCTCTCTTGGAAAATTACAGGTGCATTAAATCACTGCTATGAGTGTAATTTGTTATTATCTCTACTGGGAAATCAGTTGGTGCTGCAGAGGGTAACAGCAAACAGTTCTAGCAAAGAGATTATACTCTCCCGTGGTGATATTGACAAAACTGATAAATGGTGAATAGATGGTTGGAAAAAACCCTACTGTTAGCCTAGCAGGATTGACCTTAAACAGCTCTGTAGGCCTACATATATTCTGATTTCAGCCATCCACCAAAGCAAAAGCAATGGGTGCAGTACATATGTAGGCTGAATGCCAGCATTAAAATTGCATTTGCATCACTTTTGTTTGTTTTGAGAAAAATGCTCTTGGGTCTGTTTGCTTAAGTAGTGAAGCAAGAGTTTCATTGTTTGAATATGAAACTCTGTGGCCTGAAGTGAAATAGCAGCCCCCAGTCCTTTACTATTGTTGCAGTACAATACTAAAATATATCAAAGTGTCTGACCTCTATTAGTTCTTTGAAAACTTCAGCCACTGCAGCTACTGCATATCCCATGATTGAAAGCACATGCCAAAGCTCCACTGTACACCTGGTCCCTGGTCTGGCCTTTAAATTCGTTTATTTGTAGCTGTCAGTGCTGGTGGCAACGATCTCTCAGAGGATTATTTTCATGTAAAGTCCTACAGAGGTCATGGTAACATGGCGGACTCCGTTTGCCAGGCACCGTACAAATGCCTAACAAGTGACAGTACCCGCCTGGGATGAGGCACAAACCCTATCCGTGGCAAGTAGGAATCCCCTGGTATTTTCTGTAACAGAGATACAATGCCCGAATTTAATACCAGCTTGGGCAATTACATTGCCTAGTGACATTCGCCAGTGGTATCACTAGGATGTAAGAAATTTTCTGCATTTACTGCTCTGTCTGTTGATAACAAACTGCTCAGCTATCACACTGTTAGCTAGTACTTCAAGCATCATCATGAACATTCTCAAAATCTTTAAAAGAAGCACGATGATTGAACAGGTCCCCATCACACTGCAGAATTAATTTAAACTAAGAGCTAAATGAGGTTTGTCCTTTATTTAGTATAGGCCTAAATCTACTTCCTCTGAATTCAGTAACAAACTGCAACCAACTCCAGGACAAATGTGGTTCCTATTCTTCGTTAGTGGATGGACTTTGGAATGGCAGAGGGTGAAACTTGCACTCTATATGTAAGATGGTAATGTTTTTCCATGGGATCTAAGAAGTAACTTTCTGTGATTTCTTCAGGTCCTAGCCTTGCCAATTATACAAACTTGTGTCATTGTTTCCTGAAGGGCAGCATTTGCATTTTTGAGGAAACCTAGCAACGCTCACGTGAAAGAAAAATAATTAAAATGTGGTAGACCATTAGAAACGCAAGACTGAATTACAGTCTGCTGGGGAAAACTAATCTGTGTGTGCCTAATGATATCCTTTAGAAAGTGATACTCAGCTGAGAAGATACATTATTGTCATTGTATTGATAATTACTATGTTAATGCTTGCAAATAGTTTAATTTAAACAGTTAAAAAAATTTTAGGGAGTCTGTATTTAAAGATCCAGGGGACTATCCATCAAAGTGGCAGATATTTCCTCCTCCTTGGTATCTTGGATACTTAGCTATGTTTACAGTTCATGGTATCAAAAAAAAAAAAACAAAAAAAAACAAACAAAAGAAGAAAAAAAAAAAAAAAGAAAAGAAAAGCCTAAAAGGAAGAATGACTCTTTAATATACTTAACTGAGATGACAACAAAAGTAATGCACATCGAAGGATGTTGGTAAAGCTAGTGACAAATAAGCTGCAATAAAGCAAATTTCACCTTGGCCCTATTAATATGTGATATAGATGAAGGCAGTTTGAATGGTCCCTGTTCAACCACAGCTATGCAAAAATCAAATCAGATTATGCCAAGCTGGCTGCATGGTTAACTAATATGATGCTGAATGGGATTTAACTTTGTCTCTGCTGACTATTGAGTTGCGATCAGAATGTTCTAACAAATCTACCTTGATTTTCCATAACTCTATTAAAGCACAATAACAGCTGGCTGGGTAGACAAGGTGCAAGATTTCAGTTTACACTTGAAGGCTTTGCGTTGTGTAGGGTGATTTCTATGACATAACTACTTCAATAAAAGCCCTGGTGTAGACATGATTATACCAGCAAAATAAAAGTGGGTTTGATGTTATGGTTTATATTGCTTGCCGAACTGGAATGCATTTTACAGGCAACAAGCACTCTTATTATGTAGGAGGACTTTACTGGCATAACTACACCAGCATGACAAAACTTTCAAGTATAAACAGGAGCTAGGTGCTTATTTAAGTCAGTATGTCTTCTAACCACTTAACAAAGCATAATTTGTCTTCCCAAACCTCTCCTGGCCCAGCCACACGCTGGGTCTGACTCTCATCCGATTCAGAAGCCGGCAGCAGGATGCCAGCCTGTCAGAGAGGGAGGACCTGGCCTGCTCCTTTAGAGAAAGCCTGCACAGATGTGATTCACCCACTAGCAGAGGGTGGTGTCACGAGAAAAGCAACACCCTGGAAAGTACAAAAACATGCAAAAAATTAGTCCTTGTCCTACTTTTACTTACACATTTGTACAACTTCTTCTCACACTTCCCCATGTAACTCATGGCAGCTCTAACCTCCTTACTAATCGGTGTATGAGTGCAGCTGGGACAAGTGGGATTTCAGAAAACAGGGTGAGATGCTAAATGGTCACCAGGCAGGCTGCACCCTGCACAGCGTTTCAAAGGCTGCATTCACTGTAGAAATTTCCCTGTAGCTGCTACCACGCTACTGGCTCTGGCTGCCACAACAAGCTGTGGCGAAACTATTTTTCTTGTCTGTAGGCAGGCTGGTGTGGCTAGAACGTGCGTGTGTGTGATGCCATGTGAGGAAGCCTTACCAGCTCGAGTTGTTGATAACTTGGTTCATTCTTCCAATTCACAGTGCAGATGTACCCAGGAAAGCTGGGCAGAAGGATGGGCAATACTGCACCTACCTGTTTTATTCTGACTGTTGCCATCACTATTTTAATGAGCTCTGCATTTACCCTTTCTACTCTCCCTCCACCCAAAAAATTCAGGTCAGAGATGGAAATATGTATTTTATACTTTTTCTTCTATTTGGGTTGAAAAGACCAAGGGTAAAAAAAAAAAAAAAAAAAAGGAGAGAACTGTAACATCATGTTCCAGAAATATTTTGGAAATCCACAGGCTTAATGAGAGAAAAGAACTAAATGCATGAATGTCATCACTAGCAAGTCATCCGGAGCATGCAAGGGAAAATGCTTCTAGAATCTTTGAAGTAAATGATCATGCAAAGACACAGATAGTCAACACTTGAGGCAAAAAGTGTTTAATTGGAGTCAGAGAAGTCTTTGTTCTACGTATTTAAAGGTAAAATTCCAGAGCAGATGAGAGAAATCTACACTCCTTAAGCATTTGACAGCTTTAAAAGAGAAATCTGTAAGGGTTCAGAGATAAACCCACACAAGGAGAGGCAGAGGACAAGGCCAGATTGCCTGCTTATGCAGCTCTACTGAGGAATTAAAAGGGCTGAGAAACAACATCCCTGCCCATGTAGGGTGATTCAAAGCACTTGAGACAGGAGTACAGACATCCCCTACAACCAAGGAGTAGAATAAGCATCCTCCAAAGAGAGATGAAAAATTACACATGCTAACCAGGGAGCTGCCTTGAATTAATCTGTAGGTAGTACTGTGCAGAGGTGTACAGAGAGCAGTTTAGGCTGGATGGGATCTGAGGATCACTGAGCCCAGCCCTGCAGGTCAAAACAGGGCTAGTTTAGGTGTTTGGCACCTTGCTGAATTCTTGTCCTGCTCCCGAGGCTGAGGGTCCTGCTCCTTTTGCATGCTGGTTATGAGCTCCTCTCCTTAGTTAAGTACTCAGCCGGTGGATGATTTACTCTTTAAAACAAGGCTGGGGTGGTGACGGCCAGTTTTGTAGAACCAACTACCAGCTAAAGCATGCACAGAGGAAATGGGAGTTGGGATCAAGATTTATTACTCTGCCCAGGGCATGCTGTAATCCCCAGCCTGTGGCATAGTCTGAGAAAGGGGAAAATATTTCCTCCTGATAGTAAAGCTGGCCTGTAGGCAGCTGGGGTGACAGAGTGGTGGGGTTTAAAATGAGAGATTAGGGCAACATGCCATGCATTAGGACACCTAAGCTTTGGTCCTTACTCTCAGAGCTGTTAATGGATTTTATATTAGATGGCATCTTCCTCATTTAGGACACAAATAATCCCAGCATCAGGGACAAGCAATACAGACAAAAGAACAAGCTCATGGATCCTTGTGAAACAGAGATGTTGAAGTATCAGTGCTGCCCATGCTGAACCACCCCTGGAGATGCTCAGAAACAGGACTGTCAGCACATGGAGGGTAACAAATATGAGATTTACCAACCAAAGCCTTCACTTGTAAGCTGATAGGGTGACTATGGTCATCATAGTTTTGGAATCTGGCACTGCCAAAAGGAACTCTTTAAGACTGAGGCACCTACATACTTTTTGAGGTCTAACTATAAAGATAGGCACACTATAGTGACTGTTTTACATGACAAAAGGTTTTATATGATGGAGTTCAATCTCCTAGGTGAAAGGAAACTGGGAAAATCCTCAGTGTGTTGTGAGCTGAAAATGTTTTTTTCTTTTTCATTTGTTCTGGGTACAATGAAGTCAGGTATTAGTAGTATAATCTTTTGATTCCAATTGTTTCCAAAAACATACTTTGTGACAAGTTTTGCTGTATGAGGGTTATGACTAAGCTTTTAATAGATTGGATTCTACTAGAATTTTTAATAGCATTTTCCAGTTTAGTGCATTCTCCCTTCTCTGTAATGGTTGTCATTATAAGTTTAGATAAAGATTTCCAAGCAAGAGGTTGTCTTACCACACAGAGCTTTTCTATGGAGACACTCATCAATATTGGCAACAAGTTTTTGAATTATACTTATGACACAATTATAAATCTACCAAGCATACTGCATTTCTCTTCATTAACAGGCACATTAATGTTTACCAAAGTTTATTTTATGGAATTTCTGCATATCTGAGAGGACAACTGTCAAAAGCTCTATCTTTTGTCAGGGCCCTCCAAGACAGAGAAGCTTTAAGATTACAGTCTGACCGGAATTTGGAAACAGACACATAATCATCTGCACAAAAGCCTAAACCATTTCCTAGCTACATATTTTGAAAGAGCTTGCTACGAGTGGAAGTGTAATTACCTAGGATTATGCAGAGTGAGCTAATAATCTAAAGCAGGTATCAAACGGTATGAAAAATACGCAGACAATTACCAGGAATCTTTCCTTCCTCATGCAATAGGAGAGAAAACAGATGAGTTAATTTCATTTCTACTTTAGCAAACAGAAAGTCAGCTCGCTGTTCTCAGAAGAAAAAGACAAATGCTGACTCTTATCAGTGATACTGCAGCAGTATCATTGCAGCCCTAGAAAGAGTTAAAACTACCGAGTGGTTGCTGAAAGCCTGTTGTCAAGATCACTAACCAGGCAATTACAGTTTATTCTGATTAGGAAGTGCTCATATTTTAATGGGTGAGTATATGAAATTTTAACTGTCACACGAATTTTTCTGGTCATTTAATTGGAAAGAAAATGATCAAGAATGTATTTAATATTTTTAATTTCCGGGGAGAGCCCCAAAAAGGAGCTCAGCTTTGAATGAAGGACTTATATGGCTTAAGTCCAAAACATATCTTGTGAAGAACATTGTTATACACCACCAAACTCTGACAGGACAATATATCGCACTGGTGCTGTAATTGTCTGCACTGTAGTACGTACCTACAGAACTGCCCCACCCAGGCCTGCTCTGTTAAACACAGGCAAGGTTCTTAGGGAAAGTAAGATCTTTTGCTTCTTAGGTTGGTTGGTGGAGTATTTTTTGATAACTATATCAGCACTCTCTCTTTTTTTCTCTCTGTCTTTTCTCTCAGTATTTTCTTGATGCCTGAGACAGATAACTCCAGACTCAGTACTTCAGTTTCTGGCAGCCTCATTCAGTGACCTAACTGCCTCTGACCTGAGTACAGGCTTTTTGGGGGATCCCTCCAGGGGCAGAGGACTGCAACTCCTGTCACCTTTTTGGCTTTGGGCCTTACACAAAATGCAGCTTTGTCCTTTCACTTCTGTGAAAGTCATGGAAGTGTTTATGAGAAAACATTTTCTCTGCCACTTGCAATAGAGCCTCAGTAGCTCATCTGAAATTGCTTGGATGTTCTAAACTTATAAGCATCATCCCACCAGAGATGTGTTCTTGAATGATAAATTTAGGCTAATTGGAGGCATATCCTTTAATTTAGCAAGCTGAGGTTACTAATACAGATGAAGAGCTAAAAATTAACAGTGGAGCTGATATATGCTAAATGCCTAAGTGATATCTTAACCTATAATTACACAAGTTCTGTTAATAGTGAATAATTCAAATCTTTAGAGATTTCAATAGTCTATGGGCTGTAGTTATTTCCAATTTACATTATGGTTGCTAGGTTTCATTAAAATGGGAAAAAGGCTGTATAGCGTAGCAGAAGGAAATTGGTGTTTGAAGTTATCACCCAGGAATCAAAACATGAAATTTAAATTAGAAGGTGTCCAAGCAACACAATGACACCAAAGCCAAGCACTGATAATGAAAGTAGGAAGAGAGAGAGTTTGCAGAGAATGTTAAAGGACAACAGCACTACTAGCAACACACTCTGTAACAACGATACCTTAAATGCTGCACTACTGCAGCATGTAAGGAGTCCAAAACGTATTACAAACCTCAATTAAGACTTGCTACCTTCTCTTGCATTATTTAAATGTTATCACTGATTTGCAGATGGTAGGCTGAGGCATGATAAAGCACATGGTTTATCTGGAGTCATGCAATGACTCAGTAGGATGCGAGAGCAAGGGCTCTGGGCTGCAGCCTTCCCACTAGCCTGCTGCTGGGTACAGCTACCCCACACCATTGCTTTGGGAGGCTATTCAGACAGTCCCCCTTCATATTCTGTCACTGCCTGTTTCATCCTCACACCGTGGTCCTGGGTCTTCTCAGCTGGGCTGCTACACGTGTTTGAGAGATGTGCTATACACCAGATCACTCAAAGCAACCTGGGTTAAAGCTAGTGCTTTCTGGAGAACCAGAAGTAGTTGGTATTCATTTGGGTCACTGTGGACATCCAGCATACAATGCAATCCCACAAACACAGCAGCACAACTGCAGGGATGGCAAATCACAGCAGGGAGGGACAGCAGGAGCTTGGAGGGACGACCTTCAGCCTGTGTTGCCACCGCTGAGAAATTGCTGTGTAGCCAGCCCCAGACATGTGTGTTTCCACAGACCTGGGATATGCTGTTGGGGCAACACGGTGTATACCCACCAAACACTATGCATGACAGCTAATGGCCTCCTCTTAGCCAAGCCCACCCAGGCTTTCTAGGTTTTCCTGACTCAGGGTTTAAACCTGTCAGTGTGACCCACTGCTGCTAGTCACAGCAATGTGGTCTCCCCCAGCTCCTGCTCTTTCGAGACATACTATATACAGATGAACTATTTTTGGAATGATGAGCATAAATTAGATTACTTGCTAGTAAAAATCCCATGTAATTTAATAGGAATAAGCAGCATGTGTTTCTATTTGGTAGAAGTCAAGGTAGGTATCTGCCATGTTTTGATACCTAAATTTGACTTTAAATTTCTTTTTAATTTCTCTGGAGTGTACTTTAAGTATAGAGAGTATCTGCTGCTTCTGAGCAGATTAACAGCTAAAAAAATGTTCTTTTTTATCTAAAGATTAGCTATTTCCTCAGTGCTTTGTTAGTGATTCAAGTTACCTTATGTAAACTCAGGTTCAAATTCCTTGCTTGTATAACATTTCACTTTCTGAATTTAAACTAAGCATCTGAATTTCTCTAAAAAGGCAGAAAATACTGTGGGGTTTGTTTCATTGTTTTAAGTTGAAGCTCCAAAGTTTCCACATTAGTGAATGAGCCATGGGATGAGGATTATAACTCCTCATAGTCCCTTCTTTAGAGAAATAGTTCCTTTTTTTATAAAATAGATTTCCCTAACAGTTCCTATTTATTTTTGATGGATCAAAGTAACCTCTTACACTACAGTCTGAAAACACATGTATCCATTTTGTAACATATTGCTAAATATCTCTAATTTGCATAAAAATCAACAGGAAAACTCCATGTACATTGTCTTAGTTAAATTTATCATTATTATTATGAAATTACATAATGGAAAAATAGCAAATTCAAACTCTTAAAATGCTGATCATGAAGTATGTTAAATTATAGTATTGTCTCAGCTGCAGGGCAGGCGTGCTTGGTGGCACACCCTCCTTCACGCAGAGGAGGAGATAAACCAGAGCACAACACAATTTCTCTCCTGGAAACTGATGGAAATCAACACCCAAGGAGATGTTTTAGACCTCTTGCTGTGTCCTGCAACCACGACATACTTCAGGGTTCACAGCTGTAGGATTTAGAAGCAGGTCCCAGTGATTCATAACCATATGCATTTCACTAAGCGATCCAGAAAAACGATGTGCTTTTGTGGGCAGGTCCACCCTGAAATTTCAAAAAGAAATCCTTCCCAAGAGCCTATTTTTACATGCAGCACTGGGGAGTCAGCAGGGTTGGATTTGGCTCTGGAACATGTGCTACAACTGTCAGTGCTGTGAGACCTGAAGCCCCTGTAACCTTGCTTTCCAAGCTATGAGTAATGTTGAGCAAACCACATCATCCTCCCAGAAGTGCAACAAAACAGTGCACCTATCAGAATCACATAATTTAATTATTGAGTGGTTGAAAACCACTTTCGTATTGGTAGAAAAGAGATGCCTTATTACTATAAGGTTATGTTAAGCAATAACAACACAAATCAATAGAAATCACCAAATAATTAAGCATCTTCAGACAGTTAACACCCATTGCAACTGCCATTAGCAAGAGGTTTGAAGGCTGTTCACAAATCTTTTTAGTGTATTATAAACTCCCCACAGAGCACTCAGATGTCCCAGCTATAGCGATGCATGAGGCATACACCGCAATCCTGTCCCTGTGCTATTAACAGTAATGGTTTTATATTTTAAAATCGTGTCTTGGGAACATGGCTGAGGACACAGCACACCTGAGATGTGTTCAAGAAAAGAGACACATGGATTGTCAGAGCACACAGGATACAAGACCATGACTTGCTGCATAACTCAGAGGAACTAATTTACCTTCTTATCTTTAGTGTAACCCTCTGTAAGAAATGTGTATCAAAATTTAATTACTTTATGGGCTGTTATGTAGTCTGATTAACAATATTAAGAGAGCACGTGGAGATCTCTGGATAAAAGCTGGGTGGTTTTTTGTCAGTCTGTTATTACTACCTTGATAGCTTTCATTTCTTGTGTTGAGTCCTTGAGTTTTAAGGAGTTCTTTCTAATGCTCTGCACATATTTTGTGAAACTGTGGCTGCTCATGTCAAATACCAGCATATTCAGAGGGCAAAAACCATCTGTTTTTGCTGAAACTAAATATTCCCATGTTTACTTAGGAAAATGGATGCACACATTTTCAGTTCTCGCAGCTGTTCCTTCCTGGGAAATAGGAGAAGAACATTTTTCTCTCTAAAGCAGAGGAATAATAAGCTTGATTGACATTCCCCAAAGTGCATATCCTGCAGGCCCAAATTATTTGCCTTGTTTTGCCTCAGATGTCCTTCCCCATTCCTAGCCTGGGGAATAATGCCACAGCAGGTGTGGTGTATTTCTGATAGTTTGTGGGGAGAAAGACAGGCTGCCAGGGGAACTGAGATTGTATCATATGCTAATAAATATAATTCTTAAAAAAAACCTCGGCACACTTCTAAATAGTTCTGAGGTGGAGAAATGAAATAATCTGTGATACGTACCACTGGGTACACCTCACCTTGTCCTTGTTTTGTATGTGGCTCCCGGGAGGTTCTCTCGTCCCTTCAGGGTAGTGGTTACCTTGCTCAGGCACTCTAACCCAGATGGGACCTATCGGGATAGGGCAGGGATAACTGTTCTTTTCACAATAAGACTTTCAAGTCACACTCACACAGTGGATTGAAATTTCTATTCTATTTTTTTTTAACTATTTCAACACCGGTTCTTGACATCAACAGTCTGCTTTAATTCCAGAGAAAATAAGGGAACATCTAGACCAGCTGTGCCTTTTAAGTATGCATTAAAAGCAACGAGGGCATAACTACATTCACAGGAATCAAGGGTCAGTATGAATCTATAGAAAAATCTTATTCTTCAACAAATACTACTACTAAAGCTCTAATGATTATAGGAAACGCATTTGTGTAGTAATCAAAGATCTCATAATGTGTTTCAAATATTTCAGTTATGTCTCTTCACTCCCTGGAAAGGCTCACCTATATTATTGTTTCCATTTTACAAATGTGGGAATTAAAACTGAGAGCTCACCAAAGGTAGCTACCATTAACAGAATCACAGAATGGTAGGGGTTGGAAGGGACCTCTAAAGATCTTCTAGTCCAACCTTATAATGATGAGCAAATATATGAGAAAAATCTGGGGAGGCTGAATCTGACTTACCAATTAGCTCTTTGAGGTGGAAAGTATGAGTGTAAAGTATATATAGCATATTTACAGTGTGTTACCTTAATGAAACCCTGCCTCTTTGGTTGGATTAATATTTATTTCTACAAATTGTAATAGCTACATCAAGAGAGATGAAGCAGCTCTGTCGCTGAATGATTGGGGCATTCACTCAACACAGATCCAGACTCAGGTCCCTGCCGTGGTGGATATTTAACTATTTATATGAAGTGTTGCAGTCCCAGTGATACCAACAAACGCACTTTGGATGCAGCAGTTCAAAGAGTTTTTCACATCCTAGGCATGTGCCTCCAAACCCAAACCACTGACGAGTTTGGGACACTCCTCCTTTTCTAATTTCTCAGGAAAATTGAGAAAATCTTGGGTTTAGTGCAGTGTAGGAGAGTTTGGGTTTTTTTTCTTTTTTCTCAAAATCTTAAAGAGATATACCACTATTTACACAGCTTTAATGAAAATACTGAGAAACAAAAAAGTGTCATAAAGTGCTATTGAGTGGGATGTTTGGTTTTCTGCATCTGCCTCTAAATCTGAATTTTGGGCCAAATAGTGATAATTTATCTGCAGTCTTTGTGTATTTTGAGGTTACTCGAATACAGTTCTTTCCATTTCTGACTAAAGAAACAGGACCTGTTAATATTTTGTAAACAAGTAATTCTTAGAAAATACAGTGCTTATTTGGATCACTAATTTCTGTTCCAAGTCAGAAACTGAAGAAGGCCACTGAGGAGGCACCAGTGGTTCAGCTATCTCCACCCAGGGAGAATATGCTCCTAATTACATGCTGGAAAACTAACCACAGGGCTCCTCCCGGCTTCCTCCTCCCAGATACATAACAGCTGCAGTCACCCCTGAGTTACAGTTGGCAGAGATGACAGAGTACATCAGAAACAAGCTACAGGGATGGGATAATGCTGTAAAATAGTGCTGTGTGCTGTCACCCAGGCCTAGGAGGGCAATGCAGCTGGGGCCATGGTTCTTGAAAGCAGCAGTTATGACGGTGTAGTAAATAACTTAAAAGTGCATGCAGTGCACTAACTTTAAAGCACAGTGAGTAGCAGAAGCACTGGATGAACCAAACAGTGAGGTTACTGGAAAAGAGTAGGTTACATCTGAGGTGTTGAGACAGTGCTCTGCAGCTGGGAATGCAATGGTCTCAAATTCACAGCAGCAACGTGAGAACTCACATCTAGAGACCCACAGTTTAGGGAATGACACTAGCATATAATTTTTTTTGCCACCTTCTTTGGAAATGTGTATCCTTCAAATCTTCTAAACTCAGCAGAAGAGCAGTGCAAACTGAAGGGCACCTTGAGACAGCACGCACATAGGAAGAGGAAAGTTGACACACAGAGTATTTAGAGTAAATAATGCTGAAACTAAGAAGGGGAAAGTTAGAAGCAAATCCATGTTGGTGGACATGAGAGAAAACTTCAAAATAACTGAAAGGAAGTTTAGAAAGTTGAGCATTATTAATGAGAATCTGCCAAAGGCATCAGCAACGTGCAGCTTCTCCTGCTACTTGAATCACTAGTTAGGTTCTAGCATCTGTGATTGGTATAGTGCCAAAACTTACTGAACATCTCCCCTTGATCAAAGAAAATGTATTCAGGTCCCCATTAACTCTTTCTGAACCACAGAAGACAACGGATCTAATTATCTGATCTTTTAATTCTATTTACTATACTGGGATTATGCCAACATAAACCATGGAACCTGTCAAGTTTTACCCACTGAGGAACTCACATACTTTTTCCCTGATCAATTTATGAAGCAAGACAGGGAGCAGGGGTCAAAATTTACAGGGTTATGCAGCAGTGTGAGGTGACCATCGTTCCATCCGAGACCTCACATATAGCTGGGGAGTGACTCTGTCACCCATCTGCATTCCCACCACATGGGCCAATGGAGAAGGCGGGAAGGCAGGCTGTGGTGTGCGAGCCGGGGTGCAGCCGTGGTCTGAACTGAGAGGTGTCCCAGGAGGTGTTCCACTTCTGATGTAAAGGGCATCACCAGCAGCTTCCCTCATCGTACGACTCAGTGTGATGCTAGCCCTCGGAAAACTGAGAAAACAGAGAAGTAGTGAAATGGAACAGAAGAAACAAGCTGGGTTTTACCAGATAGCCTCAATAATGCAGTGACACAAGTTATACAGGTCAGTCTGGGGTCAGATGTGATGTAGTAAAATAAGACACTGGCATAGAATCTACAGGAAAAGAAGTGAGGGTCCTCCTGCGGCTTGTTCTGTTCCACAGCATCTCTGCTTATTAAATTATTTTGTTATTATGATGCTGAATTGTTTCTGGAACATGGTGACAAGCCATTAAAAACAGTTGTTGGAATTACATTTTGCTCAGTGCATCTGAAAGTTTAATGTCTTTGGAGTTTTGGAAGACATAGTATCTTTGGAGTTTTGGAAGACCTATTAATTGCATCTTTATGCTACAGTGCAAGATAATTCCATGTTTCCATTTTCCTGTCAATGCAGGATGTTCTGTGATAATATAATACTATTATGTCTGAACCCGATGTTGTAATGGCTTAAAATAACCTTTGGGCAGTTCAGTTCTGTGAAATGAAACTGGGACAATTCCTCAAAGCTCAAGAGGGACTGAGGATCTATTGGTTTTGGCAGCAATAGTCAGATAAGGAAGATCCTTTTAAAATCTGAAGAATTGTTTTTTCCTAGCTTGACAAAAATGAAAGAAAAATATTGTAAGATTTGGATTTTCACTACTAGCAGAATTTGAAAACTATGAAGGGATAGCTGCATATGCTTTCAGCATATACACTTCCATATATGCTGCCTACAAATGGAGATATAAAAGCAATTTTGTTTTCTGGAGTTTCTTCCTTCAGTGTATCAAGTGAAACTTTATTATCATTATTCAGGTATTTCAAAAGAGTGTTCTTCTACCTGACTGTCTGGACACCTAGTATCATCTGACACCTAATCATTGCCCCGCCTTGTCCTAATTGCTTTTGTTTTGCTCATACTCATTTTCTCCTAATCAAAAGATTAAAAATAAATGGTTTTGAAATTCTTCAAGGTAACAGGACTTTACTGTCTTGGACAAAGTGGTGGAAAAAATCAAGTTCAAGCTCAGGGAGGTAAGTTTCTACATCAATATCTATACTTAGGCATATAAATAAGTAGCCTGTTTTTTTCTAGAACATCTGCATTTTGTTATTTTGTCAACATACACCTATGCGTCTGCTGTCCCAGTCCACAATTTTCCATCACCTACATTTTATCCTTCTCTGTTCATCCATTTTAACCTTCTCTGTTCATCCAAGGCAATCATCTGTTGACAAAAGTATGTAAATTAGCATATCTTGAGAGCTCATCTTACAAAAAAAAAAAAAAAGCGTTTCTGAAATCACCGAAAAAGTACTCTTGGCAGGTTCACAGTGAAACATAAACCACATTGGTTAGGTTTTTTCTCACAGCTGTGTTAGAAGAGGGCTGTGAAGAGCACAACTTGTCATTCTGGTTCTGACAGACTTTTTAATGAACTGTGAGCTTTCACAGGCGCAGCTTGGGCAGAAGAGGTGACGCACCAAGTTACACGCAGGTGACTCGTTTTCTTGCATTTTGTCCCTAACTGATGGCTACCAGCATAACCTCTTCCTAAGCCAAAGCTACCGGTTTCCAGCAGTAACAGGCTACAAGGAAAGGGGGCACCTTAGCAGCGCCAGGTATCCCCACATCCAGAGAGAAGAGCCTCCGAGCTGCTTGCCAGCTTACAGAGACAGACGGTGGAGCAGCCCAACCTCTCAGGACCGGCTGCTGTGACACCTGTGGACCACCTGTGACACCGGTGACAGGTGTCGTGACAGGACAGGCATCCTCACCGGGCACTCTGTGGAGGCCTGAGGGGCCTGACCCACAGTCGGATCTAGAGGACCGAAAGGGCCTGGGTTTTGCGAGGCCCCCCGGCTCCGGCCGAAGAAGGCTCTCTGTCGAAAGCAGGCCAGGGAAGCCCGGCTCGGGGCGCAGGGGCTGGGCAGCTCCCTCCTGTGGGGCCCGCAGCCCGGAGGGCCCGGCCCGGCGAGCCCGGCCCAGCGACAGACGCTGATTGCGCCCACGCGGTTACCAGGAGACCTACGGGGGGAAAGGGGGACGGTGACGCTCTGCGCAGGCGCCCAGGAGCCCGCCAGCACCTTCGGCGCCTGCGTGGTGCCCGGAGCGGCGGAGCCGCGGCGGCGGGCGAGGCGGTAGGGGTGAGGGGGCGCCGGGGCGCAGGGCCGCGCCGGGCCGACGGGGGCGCTGCGCTGCGCGCGTGGGCGCAGCGGTCACGCGCGGCGACGGAGCAGGAAGCGGCGTGGGGTGGGCGGAGCCGCGCGGACCCGTCCTCACCTCCACCGCTGCAGACGGGCTGTACCGGGCCGGGTCATGCGGTGCGTCCTCATCGCCAGCACGGCGGCCGAGCTGCTCTTCTACTGGGCCGATGCCGACTTCCTCCGCCGGCTGCGGTCGCCCCACGCCGGGCAGGTGGGACGGGACGGCGAGGGTTGCGGGGAGGGTGTGCGTGGTGCGCGGTCACGCGTGGGCGCTGACCCGGGAGCGTGTGCCTCAGGGCCCGGCGCTGGAGGACAGCCTCAACACCCTTTTCGCCCCCCTCATCATCTCCTGCGCGGCACTGCTGGAGAAGCTCGCGGACACCTACACCTGCTTCACAACCGAACACGGGCGGCACCTCCACGTTCTGCACATGGTAGGGCCGGCACCGGCACCGGGGATCGGCATGTGCTGGCCGGCCCCCACTTGACCCTGCTGCCGGTTGCAGTTTGGGGACTGCCTGTACATCGCAGTGAACGGGGACGGGACAGAGAGCGAGGACGACCTGCGCCGGACACTCTTCGTGCTGCGGCGCTTGGTGGAGGCTCACTGCGGCCTCGTCACGCTCGACTCCCACCTCATCCGCAAGGAGTGAGCGAGCACGGCCGGCTGGCACAGGCTGGCATGCTGGGGTGCCGGGGCAGCTGCCCAGCGGTGCCTTCAGGCATCCCTGGGGTGATGGGAGAGGGTATCTGCAAGCTGGGGACCCCACTCTGCAGCAAGACCGGTTGCCTGCTGGGCTGCATCTGGGTTTTGGGGTGCCCATACTACCTGGGGAGACGATGGCTATTTCTTGACTCACCCTCTGTGGCTGTTGCAGGTTGCGGCCAGCCGATTCGGAGCAGCGGGAGCATGTCTGGAGCCTGCTGCGGGGTCTGCTGGAGACCTACAGCCATCTGCGGGAGGAGGACCAGAGCTTTGCTGTGGAGGTACTGTGCCCTGGAGTGTCCCTTGCTTTTGGGGCATTCCAGGAGTGTGAGTTTGTGTGGAGTCTTGGGATGTGGGGAAAGGCTCTGGGCCGAGGACTTCAGGGCTGGTCTCTGGAGCGGTAGAAGCTGAAACCTGCCCCTGGGGGGGCGTGGCTGGGTCTGGGGGGGCTCAGTGGCCTTCCCACACACCTGCACCCCAGGCTGTGGAGCGACTGATTCACCCTCAGCTGTGTGAGCAATGCATCGAGTTCCTGGAGCAGCAGGTCGTGCAGTACATCAATGCCAGCCCTGAGCGTGGCGGGATAGAGGTGGGCCATGCCTTCCTCCTGGTGCACACCAAGCTGCTGGCCTTCTACTCCAGGTGACCCTGGCCCCAGCTCCACCACCTTCCTCAGGTTAGCCTTTCACCCTCTTGACTGACTTTTCCCTTCCATGGCCTGCAGCCGCAACACTAGCTCCATCCGCCCTGC
>JANHFX010006707.1:0-10388 GCA_027560015.1 Chloroceryle amazona
AGTTAAAAGTGTAACACAAATAGACCAGCACATAATTCTGTAATTTCTGTAGAATAAATCTGCCATTTGAACACTTTTTCAGTGGCTACCTCTCAGAATGTTAATTCTCCTTTCCTGTCAAACTGGTGAATTCTTAATATGAGCTATGCCATCTCTAATAAAAGTCAAATCTTTTTTTCTTGATTGTTGCTGTTGTCTATAATATAGTTCTTCTTATGAATTGTAAATTTTATTGTTTATCAGAAGACAAACTAGTTGTGCCTTCTAACCATGCCCCCTTGGATAGCCAGTCAAGTGCATGATGTATGAGGAAGAGTCTTGTTTGTCATTTCTTGTTTCCCTCATTTTAAAAGTTCTACTGTTTCACAGAAGTTCATATGTGAAAAGAGGCAAGAAGGTACCATGGTAGTTACTTATCCAGTCATTACTAACGGGATCATTTCTGAAATCCCCAAGTCTTACTGTACTGATTGTGAAGATTGTTCTTGACTGTTGAATTCATTACTTCTGTTAATGAGCATACAGTAGAGTTTTGGATGGTCCCTTTTAAGTTAAATCTTCAGGTAAGTCAATCACCTAAGATTATTGGCATACCTGTGAAATGCTTGAAATTACTGAGCTTATCATCAAACAGAAAAGGTGAACACAGATATTTGTTGCTAGCCCTCTATATTGTAAAGGAGAGACACTAACCTTTTTGTGATCTAGGACACAAACTCTGGTACTGCAAATATACTAGGAGGTCTATTTTTCAACAACTCCTGATGGTTTGTTTGGTTTGCTTTGGTTTGTTTTCCAAGATGGACCTTTGAGTCTAGAATAACCTTCCCTTTTCTTGGATCAAACTTGGTCCTCAGTTTTCTCACAGTTTTTCAGCACAATCATACTCAGCTTCTGAGAAGCACAGACTGCGCTTCGCTGTTTTGCATTGTGCGTGAATCAAGAAATGAGTTAATACAAAACACACAGCGTTTTTTTGGCCTGGCTTTTAAAATCAGTCTGTTGCACAAGGATGCAGTGATCATAATATTTTCCCTCATGCCCTTTCATGGGTTACTGAAGAAGCTACAGTATCAGGGTTTTCAAGTGTAGGGGTCTGACGAAATCATTTCATACCCTGCCCCCTAAGTTCTAATGGGTTCATTAGAGGAGTAAATGTGACTTTCCATAGGAAGGCTTTCCTGGTCCATCCCTACATGAAGACAAGTGATGCTACTTCATTATTCAGTTCAAAGCGCATCAGCATGTTTTGATAGAAGTCTTGAATGATATTACAACTGTGAATATCAAGGTCATTTGCTCTTTGATTTCTAAGTAATCTTTGGTTATGGAAGCAGAGCTTTGTGCCGTATCTCTAAGTACGACTGTTCTTAGTCCATTTTTGCTGATGTTCTCCCAGAGCTTGTCTGACTCAAGTTAATGGAATGGGCTTTAGTTAATATCTCCCCTAAAATTACTGAGGAAAACTTTCATAAAAATTGGCATTTCAGTAATAGGTCTGTGGCTTCTGATGTGGTTTAATTTTCCTGGGTCTGACACATTGAGAATTAAAATAGAATGACATTTTTTAAAACTTTAAGTAATTGCTGCTCTTATCAATCATTAGCCAGTGAGGCACCATCTGTATCAGTTAACTTTGCCTTAGCCTGCTGCAGCTTTTTACTTCATTTCCTTTGTACTTTCATAGAGTAATTAAGTTATTAAGTTTCATCCCTCTGTTACTGTTTGTAAAATTTATATTCTCCCTGCACATGTCCTCTTGTGTTCAAATGAAAGCAAAACAGGCCAAGCATTTCTCTTTTGCATTTAAGAGGATCCACACTATTTTACAATAATATTTCTTCCTGTCTGCTTATGGTTTAGTAGATCCATACCGCAGCCCTTAAGACATGCTAATGATAGAAGAGTTCATCATTGTTTTCCTACCTGCATGCCACAGAACTCATGTTTAAATCTCTTCTTCTGTTATAATGCTTTTTAACCAATCTTAATTTTTGTTCTGAATTAATTTTCAAGATCACACTTGCTGCTAGATTGGGGCTCATATTCTCTAACTCGGCACAACTGCATACGTTGTGAGGGTCAACAGTAGTTGCAGCACTTGCTTTGATCAACCTTTCTTAACACTAATCTCTTTAGCGGTGCTATCAGACAGCGGAGTATTGATTTTAGTATTCTTTTACTACAGTACATCTTACTAAATCATACAAGAGAGATTCCTCCTCCAAAGACCAGCAACTTTTATATAACCCTTTCCTGAAATATAGTCAGCAACCTGCACCAAGTGGAATCGCCACGGCTGCATACTCTGTGAGAACCTAGATTTGAGACTCCCTGTTTGGATTCCTAACATTGACCCTTTCACCACCAGTTTTGATTCAGATAAAAGCCAGGTCCAGACAGCAGGGGGTAAGTGTTGTCATCAATGGCTCATCCAGAACAGTTCCTCTTGTCTCTAATTGTCATTATTTTTGATCGAAACAATCCAGTGGTAATCTATCAACTCGAGTTTCAATGATAAAATTATTAACAACAAGAATGTTTCTCCATGGTTTTACACTATACATCTCAGAAGTTGCTTAGCTAACAGGTAAGGACTCTGTCATGAAATAGAGTCCAGGGTCAGGTCTGAAAAATGTGCCAGAGACTTTCCTTAGTTTTATTACACCTGTTGTGAAGCTTGGCTTTGTGCAACAAATAATTTCCGGTGGTAGGTTTCAAGCTACTATCAATTTGCCAGTAAAATCAGTTGGTTCAGCAGGGTATAGATGTATCTGAGCCAAATCCAAACAACTGGCTTACCTGGAGCCCTGTTTTGCTGCTTAAGAATACGAAGTAACCAGCAGGAATCACGAGGAGACGGAGGATTCCAAATTGTCTTACTGTTACAGTCCATAATAGTGTTTGTTGTATTTAGCTCCTGCCAGAGTAACCTCACCTTACCTTAGTTTTTCTCTCCTACCAAAATTTGTACTTTAATCTCTCCCACCTTGTACCTATCTAGGTTATCCTAAAATCTGAACTACCTCACAGACACTTTAGTGTCTCCCAGGTATAAAACCCTAACCTATGCTGCTGCTAATTCTTTTCCAGTTTTTCACTCCTGTCAATTCAAAAGACACTGATTTGATGTGGTTTGGCCAGCCTTGTTCCATAGGAGCTTCACTTCCAAACCCCCTCCCAGCCAGCCTGTTGTATTGTGGACATGACCTGAAGTAAGGCCTTTTCCTGATGGCAAGAGGCCTATAGGTATATCTGCCAGTACAGAGCCTGAGAGAGACTTTAATTCTCAGAGTTGGCAGGGTGGTGATTCTTATATGTGACAGTTATACTCAATAGCTAGGGATTATTAGGCGTATATATGTCTAAAATACAGAATTAGATGTTGAAGGTATAGTTGGGAGAGGGAGAAGTAATGGTGAGACAAACCACAGAACAAGATATTAATCCAGAATGTACTTTTTAATGGAAACTTTCTATATTTTTATTAATATTTCAGTATTAAAATCGTTTCCTCTCTCTATGTAAAAAGTGTAACTCAAGAAAAAAACAGTTCTCCCTGCCCTAATTTCTTTCACACTTTGCAGCTCTTAATTTTATTATTTTCCTGTTACAGTTTCATACTTTTACATGAAGTGAAAATTATGTTTAATGGAAACAGTAATCCATGTACATTTACTGCTGCATCATGTACAGTGTTTTATGTCAGTGATTCTCAAACATTTTTTTTACCAAAGATTCCTCTAAAATGTAACTCAACTTTCCAGTGCCTCTGTGTTCTCCACCTCTTTTCTGTCTTCTCCTCCCACTGGTGCTACCTAGCTCTTCTTGCCCACCTCCAGATCCCTGTCCATTTGATTCCAGTATCCCCCTTTCCTCCATTCCTCCCCTAATCAGCCTTCCCTCCTACTCTCAGGTTCGTTTATCATTCTCTTTCCAGTCAGTTCAGAATATATTTTCCTCTTCTTGAAGTTTCAGTGATTTTTCCCTCAAGAAGAAGAGAGTACAGCAACAGTAGAGGTTTTTTGCTGCTTCCATGGCTGTCCTGCTGCTTTTCCTGCACAGTCACATATTCTCCCATGTCCTTTCTAGCAAAACTAGATTTCCTGCTGTCTGAAAAAGAATTGCTGGTTCAAGGGATAGGTGCTGTCACAGTAGTCTTCTGAGGTCCAGCAGTTACCCTTAGGGAGCAGTAAGTATTTTATATCACCTTTGAGTTCATCCCTGTCTCTTTGTCTGCAAGTATTTGACATCTAACATTAGAATATATCAAATGTTTTAGCATCAGGCTGCTGTGGGCTGTTGCTTATACTGTTGTCCTTTCTTCCTAGTGTGGTCCCTTTGGAAGTGTTATGATATCATTCATGGTGAATAAATATTTATCTATTTGAATATAATGATGGTGTAATTCTGTGGGCCTAAACCTGAAATATTTAGTTTGTCCACCTGCAGACAAAATTTGCACTGAAGTTAATGGCTTAGGATGTTTTGGTACTGTTATGATGTCATCGAGAAAGAGAAAAAGCTTGTCAGAAGCATTCATTTTTAGATAGCAATGTATCCTCTTCATTAGATGAGGTGAATCATCTGGAACCCAAATCTAATTGAGAAGATCTTTAGGCATTACACAGTGAATGGAAATGCTTTTCATAAGGGTATGATACGACAAGTTAGAAATAATTTTCATTTCTTTTAAATTAGCAACTTATATTCCCAGAGGCTTTGTTTTGGGTTTAAGGAGCAGAAAGAATACCGCCCCCAGAAAAAGCTATACTATGTAATATCTTTCTTCTTTGCTTGCAATCAATCATTCTTTCAGTCAGGCTGATCTTATGTGCTGCTCTTTAGTTGCAGAATACTTCTTGCTGGATGATAATCAAGGCTGTAGCTCCCTAGACAATGATCATCCAATTTGCTGGCTTTAGTGATCTGTGGCTAGGTTCTCAAACATGGTATTTTGATTTGATTTAATATGAAGAAGTGTGTTCTTCCTTTTCTTCGCTGTTAAATGCTTTTCAAGAAATATTCATGCCTTGTCCCTGGCTTCCACGGTAGTGTGTAAGGGATGAACTGCGCTGAAGTACCTCACAGAGCTCCCTTGAATTGCTCCTTCTGTAAGAAGAATAGTTAGGAAGATGTGCAAAGCTCTCATTCTGGGAATATCTGGCAGTAATTTTTCTGTCTATTTTACCTACCATTTAGGGATTCATAGTCCCTGTCTTTTTTGGTCTCAGACCTGGAAAGACAGATATATAATTCAAATTGAGAATCTAACATTAATTTTCAAGAGCGATGTTTAATATTAATAATAACTTAAAAAATAAAAAATATTTTAAAATGCAATGTTAATCATTTGAAGCTGATGCTTTTAGTAAGAAGTTTACTATTCTTGAGACTCTTTTTGTTCTATAAAAAGGATTTTTCTTGTTCTGGCCAAAACGAGAGAAAGTTAGCACAAGGCAATTGTGTAGGTGAATGACAAAGATATTAATCTGGCAATGGAGAAATGGCAGATCACCAGAAATGGTGAGTTAGAGCTCTTGCTTCTGAATATCTCCTACCCTGTGGAGTCTCTTCCTATTAAAACTGTTTTGTTCTATAGACGTGTTGACAACAGAGTCAAGGTTAAGGAAACCAACTATAATCCACTTGTTTGGACATTCATCTGGCATATTGGAACAGCAACTCTGTGTTCCAGCCTCGCAGGCATAAAGCTTTCTGTTAGAAAGGCAGAAGTGAATTATGGATGACTCAAACACAGTACAGAAAATTACATTAGCATATGTAACACAGAGAGGGTTAAGTATAATTACAGTAGCTGTACTCAGCAAAGTACAGATGGGTAGAAAAACAGTGGGACAAATGTTGTTCCTGCTGGGTAACCTTGGTGTGCTTAAAAGAAGAGATTCCAGGCTTCCTTTGGTTTGTTTGATTTGAATATTTGCCTGGCACACCTTTTTTTTGCCAAAGCCCAGTATGTATCACAGATGTGGCGTTAATGATTGATTCATACTTAAGCCTCAGATGAACTCTAGGATTAGACAGTTCAGATCTGATATGCCCTCAAATGCTCACAGACTGAATGAAACCCCTGTACATCCTTCACATGGGAACTTTTCAGGCTCTCGGTGGTTGCAGGTTGGAATTGTAGGGATGATCAACCAGACTGCCACAACTCTGTATTTGCTGGGGGACTAGGGGAAACAAAATAAATACATGAGGCTAAGGAAATATTGGAACCACGGTAGAAAGGTATCTTAGTGCAGTTCTCAGTCTAGAACATGCATAGCTGCTGCCCATCCAGAAAATACTTCATCTGAAATTAAAGCACCTCAGTCTGTTTGAGGTATTATTTTAAGTCCTTTTAAAAATACTTCCATTTTTAGTTTAAACTTCAGATAAGTTGATTTTACCATCTCTGAGTACATGATGTCCCTCCACTACCTCCTGTTTCTTGGTATAGCAGGAATATTTACCAACCCTTTCTCTGGAAAATGGAAGCCATTCCGACAGCAGCAATACAACTTTTGACTACTGAACAAATCTAAAATGAGGGACTTAAGAGTTATGGCAATTAGCAAATGAAGCTGGTGATGTAATCATATAAACTTTATGCACTCCTGTTTTTCTAAAAGTTCTTATCATCATCATGTTAGAGGAAGCTAACATCTTTGTGCATAGTTCTATAAATGCTCTAGTGTCCAGGTGAATTCATTAAATGTACGGTCTTGCTGGCTCTACTTTCCTAAACTCTTTCTGTTGTTTGGTTTTTTTTGTCATAATCCTTCAGAAAAAAAATAGTTCCAGTCTTATCAGTGTTCAACCTTGTGTTCTGTTACTTGTTATCTAGCCTTGTGTTTTGTATTTTAATAGCAAGAATACCTCTTAAACTGCATGACTGCATGACTCTAATATAACCTGTGCTTGTATTCCCCAAAGTGCTTCTATTGTTTCCACATCCTGCTCAAACAAGAGTATGTTTTATGGGTTTTTTTTATGTTTTTGCTGGAAGAAAGTTATTCTTGAGCTTTAAGATGATAGAAATCTTCCTCTCCCATCTGTCCTTCTCTCCCCACCTCACGGCAACTGTAATACATTAATGGAGTAATTCTGTGAACATCAAGCATAGAAGTTGTAGGGTTCAGCTCTAGTGCTTCCTCCCCACAGTAATCCATCTCTGTATAGGAACCTTGTGAAATTTGTTGCTTAATGGGGGAACGAGAGCTGTATGCACTATAGGGCTCCGGATTTCTATCATGGCCCCAGTCAGACTCCTTTGTGTATACCATTCATTGTTACTATTCATCCCATAAATTAATCTGCTATATTCTTTTAACAATGGCAACTGAATGCATCATGCTAAAATCAAATTGATGTCACCCGTATCAGTCACCAGGGGTCTCTTGATCTCTTTCTAGCAAGCATTTTGTTATTCAGACATTCCCCACAAGCTGTCAAGTGGTCCAACTCAATAACAACTAATAAAGCAAGCACCCCTTAAAAATTTCCCCAGGGAATCTTTTTAAATTGAACAGGGAGTAATAAATCTTGTAGTGTCAATAATGGTGAAAATGTTAATTTGGTTGGCTCTTCTATGTGCCTTCTCAAGTGAAATTTCAAGTGCTGTTCTGGGAAGATGGCTGTGACTAGAATTCGCTCTGTTGCTCTCTGCCTGCAGCACCCGTTTCCAATCCGTGGCAAGGGCTCTCTGAGATGGGCTGTATAACGAGAGTGTTCTGGTGATCTGGTTGGTTTCTCAACATTTTACATCTCACTCACTGATTTTAGTGATGCCCTTAAATGAAAGTTAGATGACAGGGATGAATGTGCTGATCAGACTTTATCGGATGGCTGATACAGTCCTAGCACATAGCAGAAATGTGTCCATCTGCTGAGCAGAGCATGAGTCTGATTTACTATACCATACAAAGATGGTTTAATGCTAGTATCAATAACATCATTTTCTTTATCATATAAACTGTGTAGAAAAAGAAGTTTATGGTGGAAATGTAGTCTAATAAGGGCATTTCTGTGAATAAATTGTACTAGATGTTCTTTTCATCCTTTTTAGCACAGATTTTTTCCACAGATGTCATTTTTGGGCATTAGACAATTATTTTCCTCCTGCTGTTGTGAAAGGAGAACTGCAAGTTCTGACATTAAACATTTTGGGAAATTTGTTCTGTTCTTTTTATAAGTGGTTAAAGCAGACCCATCAGAATTCAAACCTTTCAGGGACTTAAATTTCTATTTTCTTGTGTTATGTCTTAGGTACTTGATATCCTTCTAAGGAAACTAATTAAGGGACTATTTCTGAAGTCCCGCTTGCATATTTACTCCACAGAATCATGTTTTTATTTTTTCATATTAAAAAAAAAAAAAGGAATAGATCTGCAGTGGAAACAAAATGGCAGCTTTAGGCATGACTGCTAAAATAATGTTTTCAATATAAATTTGCGAGATGACATGGAATAACAAGTGCTAAAAATTTCTGATTATGAGTTGTCAGTTTCTGGGCATTGGTTGGGTACTAGAGCAGTCTAGAGATGGCACAGTCACCATGATGCAGACCTATCCTCCATGTTGCACAGCAGCTGGGTAGAGTTGGGAAGCATGTGGAAAGTGGAAGAGCCCAGAAAGCACAAAACAAATTTGCCAGGGCACCACCAGCCCTGACTGCCCCTGCCCACCTCCCCACAGCACAGTTCTGCTCTGTTTGCCATGGGCCCCACCAAGATGAGTCTGGCTGATGGTGATGAGCCTGGTTGTATTCAGTTCTGGGTCCGTGTTCAGGCTGCATCCCCGCACAAGACAGATATTGAGGTGCTGGAGCGTGTCCAAAGATAGGTAACGAAGCTGGTGAAGGGTCCAGAGCACAAGTCTTGTGAGAAGCAGCTGAGGGACCTGGAGAAAAGGAGACTCAGGAGACCTTCCTGCTCTTGACAACTATCTGAAAGTAGGCTTGAGAGGGGTGGGGTCGGTCTCTTCTCCCAAAGAACAAGCAATAGGACAAGAGGAAACATACTCAAATTGCACTAGGGGAGGTTTAGGTTGGAGATTTGGAAAAATTTCTTACCCAAAAGTGTTGTGAAGCTCTGGAACAGGCGGCCCAGGAAAGGGTAGAGTGATTTAAAAGACCTGTAGATGTTGTGCTGAAGGACATAGTTTAGTGATGGACAGTGCTGGGTTAATGGTTGGACTAGATGATCTTAAAGGTCTCTTACAAGCAAAATGATTCTATGTCCCAACCTGTCCTTGGCCCATTACCATCCCCACTGAAGAGAATGGCATCAGGGACTGGAGCTGCCCTGATGCACCCTGGCTGCCCTGCTCATGGCTGGGGTGCCTGTAGGGCCCTCCAGTTTGTGAGGGGTCCTTATCATGCCCCCCGAATGCAGCTGTGCAGATAAAGCAGGTGTTGCTTAAAATCATCTCCTCATGGGCAAGAAACACAAGCAAGAAAACCCCATCCATCTGCACGAGCACAGGCAAGAGTGTGGATGCTGACCTGAATCTCTCTCGCGTGTATGGGTGAAGGTCGCTCTTCCTCACAGATTATCTGTCGTTGTTAGCATGGGCATCTGTCGTCACGGGTATGGTGCCCAGCAACCTGTTTTGGTGAGGGAGTCTTTAGAAGTCACAGAGCATCTGGGCATCTGGAAAGCAAAAATATGTGTCTTTCAAAATACATATAGATAAAGTTAATACCATTTTTACCGTGGATAAACCTCAGCAAGAGGGACTCTGTTGTGTGGGTGGGTTTTTTTGGTTTTGGTTTGGTTTATGTTTTGGTTTTGGTTGTGTTTTTTTGTTTGTTTTTGGTTGTCGTTGTTGTTGACAATGAGGACCATCTTTCCCACTGTTCTGCGAGGGAGAAAGGAAGAGTCGCTCCTCTTTAAATCACTAAAATCTCATGTTGCAGAATCCTACTTTAGGACCCTTCTTGCTGCGGAATGACTGAAATGCACCTCACTCTAGAGTGTATTTCACTGAGGTAGATGGTAATTTGACAAACCTTGATGAAGTTGATAGAATTTAGTGAAGTTTAATAGAGATTTATCGAGGTTCAATTTAATGTCAAAGTTCACTCTATTACTTACTCCATGGGAGAAGAATACAAAGGTGAACTGCTGTGGGGTTGGGCTGAGCTGATTTTACCCAATAACTGGGAACAGAAGGGCTAACGGTGACCTTAGTGTGAGTCACTTTGTTTCGGATGAGACCCCCTTGCTCTCCAGACTATTTCCCAGAGGGGAGCCCGGCTGCGGCTGGATCCAGTCACAGACCGGCTCAACGGCTCCTGAGGGAGGACACGGAGGAGAAGGGGCGGGCAGGGTACGGTGGCCTGGGCGCGCCGCGCGGGGCCGGGCCGGCAGGGGGCGCTGGCA
>JANHFX010006708.1:0-91030 GCA_027560015.1 Chloroceryle amazona
CTCAAACAATGTTCTTAAAATAAACAACTCCCCCAACATGAGTTGGGTAAAAAAATAAGGGGCACACTCCACCTTAAAACCCACAAAAAACCATTTTTTTTTTTTTTTTTCCCCCCCCCCCCCCCCCCCCATTTTCCAGAAGGGCTCACTGCAATTAAATTGTCTTTGTCTAAGAATAAAAGCTCAAAATACTCTGTTATTCCAAGAAGTAATGGGACAGCTTTGTTGCATATCTAAATTACTCACTCACTGTTACGACCTACCACAGCACTAAAGCTGATGAGAACAATAGTCTAGCCATCATTGCAAGCATGGATTTTCAGCAATTTTGAAACATCCTTTTTGACTCCTTTCATTTACCTTTCTGATTTTTAAAACACAGAAAACACAGAAGCATGATTGCAGTCAATTTTTTTAACTACCATGGATTTCTCCCACTCAATGAAGAAAAGTATTTCAGAAAAATCTTCCATCCAAATGTAACTTTCCATTTTGTCCACAATCCTCTGTAGGCAATAATATGCACCCGTACCACTGGAAGATGAAAAGAACAATTTAAAGAAAACTCCAATTTTCCCACAACATTGTTCAACCTCCGAAGAGAGTCGGCGTTCTCAATCCAAAGTTTGAACACACAACCTGAAAGCAAAACGTCTGTACAAAAGATACTTTTCTTTCTTCGCCAAGATGTGAACTTTATGAACTACCACACTAATCTGAAGCTATTACCCCCAAACTTAAGAAAACCCAGGTTTTATTACAATGTTTGAAGTAATTAAAACATTCTCTGAATACTGCTATTTCAACACTGTTCAAAATCTTGGTACTCTATTACAGATGTACGGCAACATCTCTGCCTTACAATCAGATCTAGTAGTGAATACTGAAAGATTCCCCTTTCTTTGTGCTGCAATTACTCTATTAGGCTGAAAGTCACAGTTCGATTTAGTTTTACTCATGAAATTTCAACCTGGAATTCACAACTGCCAAGTCTGTAAGCTCTGAAATGGGAAACCCTGAGCAAACAGAACAAAAGAGCGTCAGGACCACCACCAAGTTCTCGGACCACGGTGACAGAGGAATTCGTGCATCTTTTTAATTTTCATACAGTCTCCCAAAACTCATGCTTTTTTATCAGGCAAATTAAAACCAACAAATCTCCAGGATTTGCTACTGAAAATAACCAGCTCATTATCTGTAAGTGTTAACACATATATTTTCCTATTTTATAACTTCTAATTGAAGTTCAAAGACCTAAAAGGTATGATAGATTAAGCCTGGAAAAGAAGTAAGCATCTCCAATGATCCATCCACCTGACAGCCAGGAAAATTTAGCCAATTAAAAAAAAAAATTGAACATTAAGGAAGTTATATTTAAGTTTCTATGAAGGAATAACACTGTTAAAACAATGCAACCTATCTACCCCTTCCTATTTCTTCCATCTAAAATTTCCATCTAAAATTTCCAGAAAACATCTAGTCATCATACTTCTTACATCATCTTATATAATGGGTAAAGCAGCATATATTTCTGTTATACGCAGGAGAAAAATCAATACATGCAATTCTAATCTTAGCAGCAGATGCAGTTTGATGGATGCACTGTTGTAGCTAGGGGCCAGTCTGCAGCTGGGAATCAACAACTTCAGTGCTACCACCAACCCTTGCAGCACCTGATGGATCTGCATCTTTGGTCCTCAACAAGGGATTGGAGTAAGGAAGAGCCAGTACAAGTCACTATATGCAAAGAAACAGGGACCCTACACTGGCCTTATGCTTTGCCTTTGAGATAAGAACTGTGTTTGCCCGTATATATTGAGGGAAATATAACTACCCACCGCTTACTGAAAGACAAAGATGGCTGCTTCAAATTGAAAGAGAAGGACAAAGAAACTGGGCTGAGTTACAGAGTCCCATAATACCTCAGCAGCAGCAGCAAACTGTATCTTTTTGGGTAGAAGATGCTGTAATCTACCTTCCCCTCTCCTAAGGGGATTCCTTGGGCACCCTCTTCTACCAGTTTCAAAAGGTCAGTTGCTTCCTCCAAGTGCTTCTTGTCTACATTAAAGCCACAGTCTAGTCTTTGATACTGAGCTAAAAGAAATATTTGCTGGTTTAGACCACCACAAACAAAGAATAAGGCCCACTGCAGTATTTCAAAGCAGCAAGTGCATAACACAAAATGACCAAGTGTTATGGTTTAACCTCTGCCAGCAACTAAACACCGTGCAGATGCTTGCCCACTACTCCTCCCGCCCCCTGCTGTGGGGTGGGAAGGAAAATCAGGAGGAAGAAAACAGATGAAACCCCATGGGTGGAGAAATGGATTGTTTAATAAAACAACAGAAAGCGGGAAGAAAACAACAGTACTAATGATTGTAGACAAAGTGAAAGGCTCTACCTCTGCCTGAGATACCACTTTCCCTGCTCCAGCAGCACTGAACCAAACCCAGGACACCAAGGTAGGGTACTATTCTGAAAGAGAATAACTAACTTGTAATGATATACTCAGTTGCACTTCCAGCCTCCTCCAAAATGCACTGAAGTTTGATGTACTTGTGTCGATTTTAACAGGTTTTGGAGTATGTTCTTTATGCACTCTGAATTAAACCAGGAGAGCAGGATCTGTTTATTAGGTTTAGTGGGCAAACACACCTTATTTTATACTTAAGCTTCTCTCCTTTAAGGAGAGGGAAGGTTCATACACTCAGCATATTTTACAAGAACTAAAGCAAACGGGAGGAAAGGCAGATCTCTCAAGGACAGAACAAAGACAAGATGTTCATCCTCTGTTTTCTCCCTTGGCAAAAAAAATTCAAATAAAATATATTACATTTTCACTTGTATTCTCATTGAGATTCATTCCACTTGTGAAAAGAAGGTACATTTCTCTGTATATAAATAGATTAAATCATAAAATATAACAAAAAGTCAATTTTCAGACTTTACAGCTACTTTCACCTAATAATTTGTTATATTTTGCAACTCCTAAGCCATAAACCCACCAAAAGAGGCTTCATTATAGCACAACTATAATCACCTGTCAGTATTATTAAATTTCTTATATCAAAATTGACAATTTAAAATAAATAAATAACACCAACAGAAATGTACCACACTTGGAGGGCCAGAGAAAACTAGACCATACCTCTCTATCTTGCTCCAGCATTCAGCCAGCCACGTTTTAAAAATCAAAACAATTCTTGGCTCATCAGTAGAAGCTGAGCTGCATTTTTACATGTTTTCAAAACATTTTTGCATACCCTAATGTTCTGTCTAGAGAAGCACATTGTAGCAGTCATTGATGAGCTCGTATGGGCACATTACACACACTGCAGTAACTCAGAGCTGGGTGCTAATGAAACCAGACTGAACTCAAGCTCACTTACCTAGAATTAAGTTAAGTACTTCTGCCCAGTCCTAAACTGTGCTGCCTCACCTAAGACCCAGAATTTAAGTCATCCCCTGTTTTCATGAAGGGGATAGGCAGAAAAAAGATCTGCCTCCTCTTCTTCCCTGCTTTCATCACAACTGGTGAAGCACCCCTTCAGAGAGACAGCCCCATCACAGGGTCAGGTCACCCTCCCTCTTCTCCCTCTGTACTTAGGATTAAGATCACCTGGTGAACAGCAGCACTAGTGGCCTACCATCTGCCCAAGATTAGAGGGAAAATAGGAGCAGATTTGTTTTGAACAGTTCAGCCACACTGAGTTTTGCTGACTTATTATTGGTCAGCGTATTTATTATGCGAGACATAAATAAAACATTAAACATTCTACTCAAAATATCCGAAAGAGCCTGCAAGTCTTCTACTTCCTGAGCAAATGTAAATTATTTTTCGCTCCAATAGCTTTTTCTTTTTATTTTTGTTTTTTTTTTAGTATTAAAGAACCAGCAGAAGGAAAAGCCATGACTAACGATGCCTTTACTAGAAAAAGCAAAACATACAAAGGAATAGCCAGGAGATGAAAGAGACTGCCAAACTTCAATTATTGCTACAAGCCAAATTTGGTGCTGTTGTTGCTGTTGCACTATTTTAGCAGCCCAATTGACTTCGGATGTTGTCAAATGCAGAATCAGATAACTAAGAATCAGTTTGCACAATGAGTGCAATACACAATACCCACAGTAGCACAATTACACCAATTTACATTAGCCTATGCTACCAGTTAAACACTCTCAAAGGCAAAGGATAAAATACCTACTTCACAGCAGCGATTATGAATTCCTATAGTCCAGGACACAAGTACTGCATATGGTGTCAAAGAGTAATAACTAATTCTGAAATCTCGCTTGCTTGGTCTCTAATTAAACCCCCGGCACTACTGCAACGTTTGCAGTTAGCTGCTGCCAGACTTAAGTGTCTCCAGCAAGCTCCAATAATGATAATATTGATTTAAGAGCACACATCACTAAAAATAAATCAATAAATCAACGTTCCAATAGGTGGAACAGAGGTGATATCAGAACTCTAGTGTGCTGCTTAGTTCACCACCCAAACCAAAATTTCCCATCCTGAACCATTCCGCAAAGGAGACTTACAAATGAGAGAAGAGAAGAAACAGGGCAGAACACACACCTCGGTTAATAATGCAAACCCAACATTCTTGTTCTTGCTGGAATAAAAAAATAATAATAATTTTAAAAAGTCAAAATCTAAGACCTGTACCAATTCCATTTTGAAATCCAACTTTTAACAAAATGTAGACCATAGAAAGATATAAGCATTTTCGTTGGAAAAGACCTCTTAAGAACATCGAGTCCAACCGTTAACCAGCATTGCCAAGTCCACCACTAATCCATGTCCTTAAGCACCATGTCTACAAGTCTTTTAAATACTTCCAGGGATGGGGACTCCTCCATCAACAACTCTTTCAAGGGAAAAAAAGTGTTCCTAATATCCAACCTAAACCTCCCACAGCACAATTTGAGGCTGTCTTCTCTCATTCCATCACTTGTTACTTTGGAGACTGACCCACACCTCAGTACAACCTCCTTTCAGGGAGTTGTAGAGAGAGTAAGGTCTCCCCTGAGCCTTCTTTCCTGCAGGCTAAGCAACCCCAGGTCCCTCAAACTGTTCCTCAAGGGACTTGTTCTCCAGACCCTTTAACAGTTTCATTGTCCTTCTTTGGACAGGCTCCATCCCCTCAATGTTCTTCTAGGAGTGAGGCCCAAAACTGAACCCAGTATTTGAGGTGCAGTCTCAGCAGTGCCAAGTACAGGGGGACAATCTCTTCCCTAATCCTGCTGGTCATACTATGTCTGATACACTTCTCATGTAACATCTTGCCCCATTGAAAGGCCATGGAAAGGTGACGTACCTTTCCAAACGCAGAGCTTGATTCTCCTCTGGTTAACTCAGGAATAGTCCCTAGGGAAATAAAAGCTACTCCAGTGTTGGTGGAGGGCAGGTCAGACAAAACCACTAGCAGCACTGTGATTTAAGACTCTCGCTGATACTGTGTTTGTGAAAAGATCAGGAAAGCTCTGATTGCCTATTATGCATTATTAAGAAAGAGATCAATACAGAAGTCTCACGGGGCCACTAACATGCAGCGCACGTGTGATTTAACCTTCTGCGGACACATCGAGCAAGCAATGAAAGCTGGTTTCCTGCAGCCCCATGGTCAGGGTCTCTGCTGCACAAAACAGCTTGAGCCATGGTTGAAGATTTTTCCCCTTAGGTAGGAAACACACGGCACCTCTCCTCCTCCAACTCACCACCTTCTTCCCTCTGTAGTGGATTGTTTTGGTGTCTACTAAAGCTCACAGCTTGGCTTTTTCTAATGGGATCACAAACTGTCTCTTTGCCACCCAGCTCTTAATTTTCAGATTTCTAGGAACAGTACTCACATTCTCAGCTCCATCCAGCAGGAATGGCGCTGCTGCTGACACATCTGCACACAGTTTTCCCACCTCAGGGCCACACACTGTAAATCTGTTGATTTTAATGCATCACCTCTCAGTCAGTGCGGGCCTCGGCCTCAGCCCAGCGCTCCTCTGAAGCTAGGGAACTGTTGGGAATATACAGCAGCACCGTGCACAAGCTCTTTGCCTCGAGAAGACTGTTTTGGCCCTAGTGCCCAATGAACACCTGACAATAGATGAGCAGCTGTGAGTCCTGCTTGCTATGCCACTCTCAGCTACCTCACCTTAACTCGTGCTCCCTTCAGCTACACCCACTGCCATTAAACTTCATTTTAAGCTCTGTGGGGCAGAGGTTGGGTTATAACACTGGATTGTTTGCGGGCAGCAACCCAATGAGAAAGGTGCCAGACTCCAGCTGGAGTCTCTAAATGTTACTCTAAATACAAATACTTTAAATACAAAGAATAACCAGTTAGTTCTACATGTTTCAGTTGAGCGATTGATTTTAAGCATCAAAGAACAGAAATAGTTCATTTTTGAAAGATAAAAAGTAAACATGCTAGGAAACCCAAATGCTCAATAATTTTCTTTACAAGATAAGAATACTGTTTAAAATTCCCCTCTCCACCAAACAGTATTCTGGAAAACGCAAAAAATAAAGTTAATTTCTGAGCAGTAGCATATGTCAAAAAATATGTACCCTCACCAATATATGCACCACCTCACACCACTTTGCTAGCAGAGCTGGGTAAATTTGTGTTATTTACACTAAGCATAGTTAATAACTTACACTAATCATGTCTAGCATGAAGCTCAGAATGGACTGCATCCAAACTGATAAATGTGTCTATGAAAATTGATAGCTTTGAAATTTGTTTCAGGGTTCATATACAGAAAACTTCACCAGCAGACATACAAAAAATGGAACATTTTTAAGAATGAGAATATTCTGTATATGACTGAATTAATTAATTTTTGAAAATCACACACTTAGAAGAAAAATTGTCTCCAGCTTTGGTGACTGGCTGTTTACTTCAACACAGAAATAACTTCAATCATTATGGAGAAGGAGGATACCTGATTTTTTCCATCTTTTGAAGGGTAAAAATAAGTGTGGGGGGAAAAGATAAACCACCACTTACTTAAAATAGGTTTTCAGACCTTAAAACACTTCCAATTGCAACGCCAATACAACTCCCATCTGATTCTCCTTCAGCCCAAAGTTAAGTGATCCTTACTAGTAATTCACACATTAACACACTACAGAAAGGAGTTTGTCAGGAGTTCCTCCTCCATCCTCTTGAGTTTTCTTCTAGACAAAGAAGAATGTGCATGATAAAGAGTTAAGCCCATAATTACAGCAGAAAAATAATAAAAATGGCAAAGCAATGCAAGTGCTGCACATTGGACACTAAAAGAAGAACTGGCAACAAGACAGACTGGAAAAGAGTGGAAAAAAGTAATAGCTGTTTTCCCATAGCCTGCATGGCTGCAGTCATGCTCGATAGCACTGTCTTGGATTGCTCATCTTATCACTGCATGGCATCTGGTTCCACGTGCCTGTAACTGCCAGGTTTTTATTCTGGATTTCTCAATCCAAGAGCAGATGTTTCTGCAGGTTTGTGAAGTGTGATTTCATTAATTTACCAATAACAAACATGAAATCTTATCACGGCATGCCTATTTTTAGGGAAATGTAATTCATAGCACAGCAAAAGCAAATTGGGACCAGAAGCACTAGGAAGAAGAGGCAGAGAAAACATAGGCCAAAGAAGGGAGCAGAAATGGACACAGAGAGCCACGAGACTCATGGTCAACAGAGTTCTCCAAAAATCTTACTGCAGAGCCTAACATACACCAAACCATACATTTCTTCTGCTCATCTGAAAGCATTACTTGAACCACAATAACAAGCTGTGTCTCCCTCATCTTCATCTAATGCTGACATGACAAACTACAAGTAGTCTTGCTCTTTCAAACCTAACAAGAAGGGTCTGTTTACAGATCTGTAGCTTCCAGGCACATTGCTGGTCAACTCCGTGGGCACTACTACGATTCTGCATCGCATGATCGATTAGAATAATGCAGCCGCCTAGAAAATTGAACAGTAACTAAAAAGCATTAATGTTCAAAGTCAAGCACTGAACAGTTACAAATTTCAAATGCAGATATATTTATTATTAAATCCATGCATTATTCCGTGTCTTAAATTGACATCACTGGGGGTAAACTGGAAGCTGCTGTTGCCTTGTTCTGTATTTATCTTCTCAGTACTCTCTGGTGAGAAACAAACGACAGAAAAATCTGATCCAAGAGGAAAGCAGTAGAAGGAAAGCTTGAAGAGAGCATATTGAACCAGAAGAAAAAAGTATACCATCTTATATTTAACACACACACATACTGCAGGAAGCTGAACCAATATCAAAGATGGATGAAGTGCTTCTGACTTGAGTAGCTGATAATTGAAACTTCAAATGAAAACATTTCTGTGTTTTGAAACTCCAGATTTTTAAGTATTGGAGGGAGAAGAGGAGTGTGGGTGAGGACAGAGAGGAAAGAAATGCCAAGTACAGTCCAAAACAAAAGCAACTTGAAAGTTGAAATCTACTCCAGGAGAGACAATGACTGCCAAGTACAGCAACCATCCAATGGAAAAAGTCTTCAACTGGAAACATTCATGGCCTGCAGGTAAAACAGACTCTGCATAGGAACATTAACTACAACAACATGCAGTAAAACATCGTCACCAGCATATGGCTGTGTCTGAATGTACAGAATACAGCGTCATCTTCAAACTCTAGGGTCATACGTGGCACTTTCACACAGTTATTACTGTAAACAGTGCATTTTTCATCTGCCTTCTATAGTTTGAAACTGCTGATGCTGTTTAACCAACTTCTGTCCTTTAAAATATTATTCAATTTCTCAGTAAAATATTTATATTAACCTCCTAGCACAGGTTTCTGCTCAGGGTTCTATTAAGCTCTCATGACGAGCTGAGTCAACATGTCAGATGCTCAGCCTTCAAAACTCAGAGTTTCTTTCAGGTTACCTAAAAATGGAAGAAAACTGGAAGAGAGGGTTGCACTTTTTAATTCTCATTAATGAAAACAGCTGCAGTTAAAGAATAACAAAGGAAGTAACATGTATGCATCAAAAAGTTCTTTTAAAAATGCTGTTCATGTCCTCAACCAAATTAAGCTCCAGCAAATGGAAGGTATTACTCCATCATGCTGCTATCCCACCCATCTCCTACTCCCCTATACATTATCCAGCTTCTGTGCCAAGTGAGATCATTCCACTATATCCCAGACCTGCTGAATAATTGACTGTTTTGACATCAAATGTTCTTGCACAGCAGCACACATCATATTATCTCTGCAACCACAGCAATGTGATCTTTGAGTCGCTAAGCTGCCAAAACTTTCTAAGTCAATAGCAGTTCCACGTGTACGAAGAGTGCGGTGTGTCTGTGGTTTTAACTTGACTCCAAAATCTCATGGTCTTCAAGTAACGTTGTCTGAAATTCTTCTTTAGGACCTTAGTTCCCTTGAAGGTCGGTATATACACCAACTTGTGAGATTGAGATCACTTGAACATAACCTCGTGTTTTTACTGACATTTGGCTATCCTCACCTCCAGGCAAAACAGTAAGGATATTCATATGTAAATTATTATATGTAGGTAAAGACCCTGGATAGAAACCCCAGCTGAAACAGGAGAAATAGAGGATTCCAGCTATCTTAGTTATTTATAAAATCAGACTTCCCGGGTGTTAGGCTGATTGTGAAGATTAAAACAGGCCTGCTGATTTTTTTTCAAGAGGAGGCAACTGAGATTTATTTGGCTTTATGTTACTTGAATTGATATGTATATTTGTGATAGCACTATGGCAATGCCAAGCAAAGGAATACACCTTTGCAGCTCAGGCCACCCAGGAATACCCACATCAGAGCAAACTCCATGTTGCTTTGCCCCCCCCAAGCAAACAAGCACATGATTTGTGTTTGTTACAGCAGCAGTTACTAAAACTCCATAAAGACGCTTCAGAATGAGGACCCCCCTTCCTTTACTACCTAATTTTTAGAGGCTATACAAGTATCTCGCCCTAAATCCCATAATCATTGGTAGTCAAACAGCATCCTACTCCACAGCAAACGGGATGCTACCAGAAAAGTCACATTCTGAATGTCCCTCACTGTAAATACACTCACTTCACACTGCACATACCACAACCAGAGCTCTGCCACTGTATCCCACCGTAAACCCTGCTAAAATACACAGCATGAAGAAAGGAGATCAGAAAAATGATAGTTTAAGTTATCAACATTAAGAACTGGTGGAGTATTCAATAAAATGGCTTACCACCAGAGAGCATACTTGCATATATAAACTGCTCAACAGAGAGGCAATTCCAGCAAAGGATTTACTGTTTTTTTTTTTGTAATTAAAAGATGTGGCTGATCTGCATATCGTCACTGCAACCAAGGACTTTATCAAAGTGAAAAGCCCAATTAGCACTGGTCCTCTCTGGATATATAGGCTAACATATCCCTCATCAGCTCAGTGAAAACCCAAGGGTGCCTCTGCTCTCCAGAACTGCAAAACTAATAAACAATTTCATTTCATTTGAAACAGAGTATGCTGAAATTCAGTTTACCTCAGAGTAGCAGTGGGTACATGCTCTTCTCCAGTGCATGTGTGGAAAAGTAACTATAAAAAAGCTAATGAATGGAAAAGTACACTGAAAAGATTTGCATTTACAAACAGAGGAGGGAGAGTGCTGTATTTATCAATTTTGTAAATCACATGCTTGTAAATCTCTTCTGAAATGCCTTGAAAACACATTTCCATAGCACCCTTTAAAGTAGCTTCCTAAGGTAAATTAAAATAGTACCCCAAAAGTATTTTTTTTAATTATCATTTTCAAGAAGTTACAATAAAATAACGTGCCATAGTTTGCTCTGATAAGCAGTATTTTATTTGGGCTGCTTCCATCACCACCAAATGGACAGTCCAGTGTGAAAAACACCTACAAACTGGGAAGACTTCAGTATCTTGCAGGGGAGTCTTTCATCACTGGGAAGAAAATTCCTTTCCAGTTACAATGCTGCTTCTATTGCTGTGCTTCAGCTATGTGCCATGCCTATATAGCACAACAGTTAAAGCATCTGCTCCATGGCAGTTCAACCAAATATATTTTGATGAATCCTTAATTGTTATATAAATCAAATTCACACACTATTTTTCCTTCAAGAAAAGAAAAACAGAAAGCAAAAAACCCCAGCAAACTACAGTCTATCTCTCACTGTATGGCAGGAAAGCACCAAAATGTTATAGCAATAGGCAAGAATAAACAGAAGAGGAAATGTGTTTTGGGTGCACTCTGAAACTTTTAGTCCAACAGATTTACAGTCTAAAAAAGTGGTTAACAATTTTTTTCTGTACAAATTGGACCTAATTCCTGCAGCCTTTCAAGCTGTATAAAAACTAACATTATTTTGCTAGTACTACCCAATAGGAAATGATGTTTCATAATTAGGCCCTAAACACAAGACTCTCTGGATACTCTTAAATCCTAATACTTAACACTGCTAAGTCAGGATCAAGACAAGCAGCTGGGACACTGGGGCCAGGATCCACTGGAGAAATGAAGCCCTATTCCACAGAAACATCGGATTTTGAAGAGTGAAGGAAAGTGAGGGCTCTCTTCCTATTCTTCATGCAAAACAAAAAACCTACAGCGAGCCTAGAGCACCAAACCCAACCCAGACTACAAGACACATACAAGAACAGCAGGAGATGGGACTGCAAATCCTTGCTTTACAAGAACTGCAGGGGAACTGCCAATCGCAATATTTTTGAAGAGTAACCATCGCTCCAGGTCACTCCCATTGCATTTATGTCAATGTTTCTGCAAAGGCTTTGGGTCTCAATTAACACATGAAAGCCCAACCACCACCAAACCCAGGAGACAGTTTCACTGAACAGTTTTGACCAGCTCTAATGAAGAAATCTACAACTCTTACAGTTGCACACCAGTTTGGTGTTTATTTCAACAACTTAAGTATTTAATAGATACCTTCACTTTTAATTACCAGAAATGTCAAGAGCTTCCTGTAGGGCAAGAAGAGCTCCCCAAATGTTTCAATGGTTTTTAAGCTTTATCTGAAGTGGTTAACTTTAGAATTTTGTAATGAAAGCAGCCCTATAACATTTCAAAAACTAACAACCTTCATGCCTCCACGTTTTCACCCTAAAACATATCCAAGAACTTTCACTGAATAATAGTGCCTCTTCTTGCACTTGACATTTATTAGTCATGATTTTCAAGCGAGGAGTATTTAATTACAAATAAAGGATCCCTGCCTTTGATAAGTCTCAAGGAACTGCTAAGCATGAAAGAAAATATTACGCTGGAGCCTCCCCTTCAACTTCGCCGTGTATATTTCTTTCTTTTGATAATTCTAATAAAATAGGCCGATTATCAAAGTCTACTTTAAGGCTTAATGAAGCAGTAAAGGTTGGGGTGATGAAAAAGAAGCTGGAACAATAACAGTAAAAACACAGTCATAGACTATGACGATCCAAGAAAAATTTTCTGGCCAATTAGATTTGATTGCATTAAACAATGACAAAGTACCGAAGTAATTAGAAATCACACACAGTATTAGCAAGTGACTAAACACTGGTGCTGGTTAACTGTGCTTTATGCTTCCTGAAGATTGCCCTATCCTTCTACTGTGTGTGTTTTAAACAAGAATCTGGTTCAATCATCAGAATTGTACTTTCACCTCTTATTTAATTGTGGCCAAATTGTTTCTTGAATTTTATCTTCCTGCTGGTTTTACTATTAAAAAACACTACCAATATTAAAAGGATATTATTGAAATCTCATTCATATATAGTCCAACATTGACAGTGGTTAAAAAAATCAGTAAGAAAACTCAACAACTGATCTGGCACATGCTTTTTTATTAAACATATATGCTTGTTTTGTGCATATATAGCTATATAAATAAAAATCCGGACACACATACACAAACTGCATCACGACACCAAGATTTCACGTACCACTTCAGCAGCCTCAAGCAGCTGCAAAGCGAAACTGCTCTGCCACTTCTGAGCAGCTGAAATCCCTGTTGTTTTTGCATTTTACAATAAATCCCCAAAAAAGGTTTCGAATCCACAAGAACACTCACATCACACACACACAAAAAAGCACTTTACGCCCCTGTTGAAAACTGAGGGTTATTCACAATGGCTCGGCTGAACACTATGGCAGGGAGCCCTTCTTGACATGAAATTAAATAGAGTCAGCCTCAACATTTCATAAGCATCTTTGTATTGACAAAAGGTGTATAATACCACAGCAGCTTGTTCACTGAAAAATGCAGAGACAGAACAATACTTAAGATAAATGCTCAGGGCCCCTTTCCATAGTGCCTCAAAATAATAATACAAATCTGACTGCTAACAGCACAAGTAAATCCAAAATACTACTTTTAAATCAGCACCCCCAATCTTAACATGTCTGTGAAAATAAAGAGACCGGAGAAGGGAAAATTTTCAGAAAGCACAAACATGAGTTAGCAGCTTAAGGGACTTTCTTCATTTTAACCTTCTCCTTCAGGTGATGCAATACTCAGAAGAATTCCTCCTAACTCACCCACTCAAGTTTTCAGATAATTAATTGCCAGGAAAAATTAATTCACGGGACATCCTTCAGCAACATTTCCACTGACATATTACCGAATACAAACAGCGTGCATCTGTCCGTACTGCTGCATCAGATTAAAAATCAAACATTACAGATATTTTAAGTACCTTGCAAGTCATATGTCAAACTGTCTACCAGCAAACCTGGTTTCAGTCAAGATTCCCGTGGTCAAGGTGCAATAACAAGTGCCCAGGCAAGACAGATCTTGTTTTACTGACAGTTGCAAGACACATGGTAATGTCTCACGGTTAAATCATTCTGTGCCTCACTCTGGGTCTTTCAAATTAAAATTCAGAGAAAATTCTTTATGTGGCAAGAGATATAGCAAGCTCATCTCTATTGCCTGTTTTGAGTTTTCAAGCTCAAATTCCTTAAAGTCTTAAAAATGAAAAATATAAAAATTGCCTTTTCACACAAGTAGAATCACATTTAAAGTAACCCAGCCAAGTTCATTCATCACGCAGTAAGGAAAATAAGAACAAAAAAAAAACCAAACCAAACCAAAAACAGGACTATAGCTAGACTGCTCTTCCATAGAAGCTTTGTGCAGTGTATGATCCTTCAAACCCTGACAGAGACGCAGTAATTACAGTTCAAGTTTAACATAGTCCCTTTTACTCTGTTCTCACCTTTAAGCAAATTTCTATTTAACTGAGGGCTGGGTTCATCTTTTATCCCTCCCTTTCACACAATGCTCAGAGATAAGAGGATTTATCAGAGGGCAACAAAGAAGCATTACATTTAGTGTTTGCTCAGAGCAAGCTCTTCAAGTTCCTCTTTTCTGACCTTCCTCTTGTTCTAAATTGTACATTCATCCATAGAAAGGCTGCGTTAACCCTGTTCTGTGACTGTTATTTTGGGCAAGACTGGAATAAACTAAAGTTGGGAGAAGATTCCCTTCACACAGACCCATTTCAATTTTCAGAGCAAGATCTTAAAAGGATGAAGAATAACAGCAATGCATTCAATCTAAAATATGTCTAGTGCCTACAGTAAACCTACAGCTAAACACCACCACAAAACTGATTTTTTCCATGTCACTCCTAAGATAACCATGCTAAACTGTCACTTATTAAAAGCTCGAGATAGTTGCTTTTAATTATGTACTACTGCTAGACACTGGCTGCAAGATCACAGTGCACCTTGCAAAGCTGGTTGCTGCAAAGACTTAGCTCACCTGTGTTCATAAGCACTGCCTACTACAAGGAGCAGAATCAATTTCAGGGCAAAACTCTAGTTCTGAAATAAAGTTTCTCTGAACATTGCACAGTAACATCTTTGCTAGGCCTCCTCCTCTTCAGGGTTTGGATTAGGGGTTCTGGGAATCCTGTTTGTCAAAACATTTAGGGTGGGGTTTTTTTAGTTTGTTTTGGTTTTGAACACAAAGGACAGTGAGCATGACTTAAGTAAGTTCCCTTAAAATGCCAGGAGTAGAACTGATTTCCTGTTTCATTCCAGCAGTATTTGCTCAATTTAACCAAGTTAGAACAGTAGGCTGTAAAAGGAACAAGACTGGATTCATCAGGTATCATTCAAATTAAGAGTCAACAAACTCCTTCCCAGTCCTAGAAGAAAGTCTTCAACTTTTGTCAGGCCAAAAATTGACACTTACATCTCCTCAGATGGATTGCCTATAGAAGAAAAACAGAAAGAGCAAGGAAAAAAGCTGCCTGCTTTACACTATCCACAAGCAACATCTGCATTGTGGTACCTTTCTCACCTTTGGATAGCACCATCTTAAAACCTGCAAATGATGGAAGTGGAAGCAAAGGTCTCACATCCCAAAAACAAGAAAGCTGTTTGTTGCACTGTGTTTCTTACTAATTGAATGGGAATAACTGCTTAATACAGATGGCAGAGATGCAAGAATGCGAATGTGGACAGAACCTTCTTGAGCAGTGCTTTTCTTTACTGAGGAATTACCCTGGTCATCTGACAGAGTTTGTAGGGAAGTGGTTTTGTCCAGGGGTCTCTCAAAGTTGCTCTGAGAGTTTACCTGTGATAAGGAAAGGTAAATGAGTCAACAGCCAAGAACTGGTTTAGCCTCAGTTTGAATGGGATATTCCATTCAGCCATCAGTCAGACCTGGTTTATCCTCAAAAGGCTTGTGAACTGTTTTTGACCAGGTCAGCCTTATTCTGTCTAGCAGATCATTTAACCACTGTCTCACTCTTGTTTCTGACTTCTAATATTTGTTCTGCTTCCTGCAGTGCCACTGCTTTGCATAAACATTGTGCAAGTGTTCACAATTAGATATTATGGCAACATCCTCTCAGTCCCATTCTGAACCTTTAATTGCTAACAAATATAAATCTTCTCTTCAAAATTATGTTATATGTCTGTCTGGTTAAATATTTAATAATTATTTAAATGCAATACTTTCTAGTGTTGGAAACTGGAATTAGTCAAGTAAAAACATGGTTTTAAACTCAAGCACTGGAAACGCACATTTTGTGCACTTCATTTCATTTTATAGTCTGCAAGAACTATTACAATTTTTAATAAACTAGTATCTGGGATTTGAAGCCAAACACTTATGTTCAAAAGGCACAAATTTATTAACTCAAAGACACCCAAAGTGGTAATAAAACGTATTCCCCAGCGGTATACCGCAAATGGGATGTAAAAATTACATTTTATTAATCCAGCTGCAATTAAAGAATAACAGCTGTACCATTTGCATTGCTATGTCCCACTTTTGGGGAGATGACAAATATTGTTCATTATTCATTATATATTGCTGATTGGCAAACATTTTTCTTAGTCCAGTAGTGATGTCTCTTGGGCACGGCTGCTCCTCTTTATGATTGCAAACTGAGTTCTCCTGGTATCATGGGGTTTGCAAATGCTAAGAGTCTTTCCTTCTTTCCTCTAAGATGTTCCACATTTCAAAGAGAATGGTAAATTTCTGCTGAAGCCAACAAAACTAAGCAACAAATATATATAGACAAGTATCTGACTAACAAGATTTTAAAGTGTTACCGACAGATACTTTTCTACAATTAATAAACCAGTATCACATCCTCCATCTTTTTATTGGGATAACATATTCAAATGCTTGACAAGTAGAAAATGAGAAGCAAATAAAAATAGCAGCTAAAATTTAGCTAAGAAATCTACAGAACTTCCTGTTACTTTTTACAAATCAAAAATAACAAAAATAATGAAATCATCTTTCTTTGCAATTAATTAATACTGCATGCAGTAGATAAAATAGGGGCATCATCCTGCTTCCACAGTTTGCCATGCTCTGACTTCAGAGTTGGAGTGTGCACACTGCTCTGTAAACATTAAGATTTAAAAAAGAAAATAAGATAAAACTTGTATGATTTCTGAAAACAGATACAAAGCCAAAGTAGGTATGTAACACTCAAATACTGGTATTCTGCTGCATACATCAGAAAGTTAACTGCTTTGTTAGGATCTTTATGGCCTGGCTCCAAGAAAACAACTTTAGAGTTCTCCATTTAAAATTAATTTGAAGTGTTATCTGCAGCCCACAACATTTTTAGTTAATATTTACTCAATTTCTGACAGGTTTTTTAATAAAACAGTAAAGATACCACCCACCCCCCCTACCAGAGATAAGCATCATACTGTCTCTTCAGCCTTGGATATGCTGCTGACTACACACTAACAAAGTTACCTGGTTAACCACTTGCAAACCAAGTGATCAAAGAGCACAGAAGCAACAAGAAACAAATACTTTTGTTTTCGGAGACTAAAGTAGTAAAATATTCAGGCATATCTGACAATAAAACCAGTATTTGAAAGTACCATTTGACAAAAAGTAAAGACGTATGAAATTTTCTTATAAACAGACCTCCCAACAGAGCCTGGTTTATCACTGTAAGTACTTTAGGAAATTAGTTACCCGTACACAAGTCGTTAGCAGTGAGGATGCTGATGCATTACAACTACTTCACCGTGTTAAAAGCAGCTGCACAAACAGTAGCAGAAAGTCAGGTGGCAGGCTACACATCTCTCCACCGAATGGTTTTTGCTCAAGGCTTCTCCAACAGCAAAATTTCTATTGACTTCACTAGACAGAGCTGGAGCAATGGGGGCGAGGGTTTCATGGGATTTCATCGAGCCTACAGATACAGGCAGGATGCAGTTTGGCAAGATTTAGTCACTCTGGGGTGAAAACACTGCCATGTACCAAGCTTCATGTACAAAGATGCAACTATCCTCCCCCTTAGCAAGGTCAATATGGCTAAAAGGAGATGCCCTGCTTCTTGGTACCAGAGACTCATTCTTACCAGTGCAAAGAACACACTAGGAAATCCTTTTCTCACACCTTATTGCCCATCCCCAAGGGCCAGCTCTTCCCCCTCATTCCCCCCAAAGGTAAAAAAAAAAACAAACCACTTTTTAGGAAAAAGTTAGGAAAGGTTTACAAAGAAAATCGATGCCTACCAACTCAAAAGGCTTCAGCAAAGACTAGAGATCTTCTACATAGAGTTTATAGACTTAGAGCAATAAAAGATGACTTTACCAGATTAGCAGCAAAATAAAAATATTGTGGAATTTGGGCAAGGTTTCCTTACAAGCAAAAATTTTCCCCCTTCCTTCACATTTTCCAACAAAAGGCAGTCCTGTAAATCACAGGCTGATCTCTGAATTTTTTCTTTCCTTTCACAAAGTCTCTCCAATGCATCAACAACAGCATCAGCTTCCTGACTTACCAACATCACCTCAGACATTCAATGATGTTCAGCGGCAGAACATAGACATCTATTTTTAAAGAGCACATGGCAAGCTTGCAACATGGCAGGCTGCCTTCTCCTTGTTACAGGCTTCTGGAATAAAAACACAGCCTAAGTAGCTGTAATAGTATTGTTTACTTAAACACAATCAGTGAGACTTATTTCTTGTCATATCCCATGTTCTAGGTAAAACTTTCAGACTGCCAGGTCATAATCACTACGACAGGGAACAACTTCAGAGTGTCTCCTCTATGATAATGGGAATAAGCCTTGACTTGGAGACAGAAGGACCGGGTTGCAAATATACCTTCATCCCCAAAAAATCCAAACTCCACACGGAATCTGAAGATCTGTAACAGTTTGTGTGTAGGCCTGATTCAGGACCTTTTCTCCTCAAGAAACGGCTCTCCCTCTCTCTCTGCTGAAATCCTACTAAATCCATCAAAAGGTCTTTACAGATGTGACAGTCTCTCCTAAACTTGTTGCTGTCTTCAAATCTCATGCACACTGTGGCATTTTCAACATCTGAAATGCACGTTATAAAGGTTTCCTGTCGACCCAAAGCAGCTTCACAGCATGATACATCTGAGAACTGGGAAGAGGACAGCACAGGCTGCCTATTTGCAAAGCTTCTGAAGGAAAGAGCAGGAGACCTTACACAGGTCTTAAAGTCTGACTCAGAGAGAAAGAAAGGAGCAAGGAAAAAGCATTTAAGGGAAAAAAAAAAAAAGGGTCATGACATAGATTCTTATTCTTTTCCGTGAATTAATCAATTCACTGAAATAAAAATGGTCATCCAGGAACACTGGATGTACACACACACCAATTTTATCACCATTTGAATTCTTCGGCACTGCGTCTCCTTGTTATGTGAGCTCCCCTACCTTATAACTTTACTTCTAATCTGATCTAACATGATCAGATACTAAGATGACTGGCAGGATGGGGTGTAGGGGGGTGGGTGGCTTTTTGTGGTTTGTTTGTTTGTTTTGTTTTCTTTAATACAAAAATGAGACAATAGTTGTGAATTTCCACTTCCAGGCCAACTGACCTACTTGAAGGAATCCCCCACCCCCTCCTACCCCCCGAATTTTGTATTCAGTCGAACTGATTTCAGTGCAGAATACAACAAAGCTTCATAAACTTACTATGCAGAATCTAGAGTGGGAAATAAAAAAAAAGTTGTGCATTCCGAACTTGAAATCATAGGGGAAGAATGAAGAGAAACCCCACTGTCAGCAAGTGCTAGGCAGGAAAATTAGCCTATTTCTTCTCACTATTCATTTTCCAAGAAAGTAAAAATCTCTTTAAAATGTGAATTATCTTTGCTTGAAGAAGTGGTTTATGCAGACCATGAATCCTGCAATCCTACCTTAGCGTAGAAAGCACAGACACACTGCCTGTCAGGACTGTCTTCAGGTTCCCATGCCAAGTACAACCACTGCTTGTTGCTCTAGGCTATACTAAAAGGCACAGACTTCCCCCAAGTATATACTCTTTCCAAAGCGGTTTGCTACACAGAACTTTATTTTCACCACATAAGGTTTAGCGTTACCTTGGTTGCTGCACATCATGATATTTTTAAAGGACCTGAAGCGTTACAGTCACTTTCCATTAAGTGAAACATTTGGAAATTTCAGATAAGCTCAGGAAAAAAAAAAAAGAAAGAATTAATGTGGAGGGCCTAAATGTAAGAAAACGCAGCAGGCTCTCACACATTAGAGCAGTGTGGGTTCCTGAATTCAGCTCTCAAAGAACCCAAATACAACAATAACGGTCTTGGCACGGGGCATTTCCTGCAGATTAATGGCCAGCAGGGAGGAGCTGATGGCCCACAGAGCAGCCAAGGGCCATTAACCCCAGCCAGTCATTAATTCCCAGGAAGAGTCCTGTGCCAAGATCATTTTCTTATTTCAAAATGAAAAGCAGCAGAGACTATGTAGGTTTTTTTGCTTTGTTTTAATGAATGATGCTATTCAGCTGCTATCTCCGGGGTATAACACCTAGGCAAGTTAACTGGCTGTACTTTAACTGAGAGACTGCACGTGGAGAGAATGGGCAAAACACACAACCCAAGGAGAGAACACCCACTGTATACATCGGGTCTGGCTGCAGCCCTACTCATTCTTCAGAAACCTGAAGAACTGCTGAATCACTGCATCATGAGCAAAGACATTGCTGCAAGCTGCACTGAATCCTTCCCAACTGCGCTGCTGAGCGCACTCTCAATAATGAGGCATGGTTCTGCCTCGTTCATGCAAAACAATACCATGTTGCTCTAGAGCAGACAGTGCCATGGACTTTACATAATATTTTAAGGAAGAAAAATTACAGTTATGGTCCTTACCACTCCTGTCATTTACACCTGCTGGTAACTCACACTTTGAAGAATCACATCTTAAAAAAAAACCCTAACAAAATAATCTAGAACAACATCCGATTTGTGTGGACAAGTTCATAAAAGCTCTCAGCTGATAGCAAGTAGGTACAAATTAGCGTAGACACAGAGTAAGACAGAACAGTGAACCCACTCTTACAATCTGACTTGTCACCATAAGCTTTCGTCTTCTGTTAACAGGGAATCCAAGCGCTTCACTGTGATGTTTCTTTAGCACAGGTAACTAAACCCATGGCTGGAGTAGTCCCACTGCAGCTCATAAGTGAAGCCAACTTCTAGGTACTGATGGCTTTAGCAACAACCACCCTTGTGTACCTTGGACTCCTAACAGACTCGTTCACATAGTACCCTTACAGATAACCTATTTGAAAAAACTTGCATACAGAGAGGGATTTTTCAAAGGGCATCAGGTGAATAACCATCTTTGAGATGCTGAACCTTAACAACATGCTGCCTTATCAATCATACAGCCTATCACAAAACTGGCTGGCAAAAGAATATGGGGGGCAGGCACCAAATCCCCCGAAGTAAATGCTTTTAGAAATGTTTTTATTATATTGACAATGTGAAGACAGAGAGGGGAAATGTTATCTTTAAATTCAGAGTCTAGCGTATCTCTAGGTTATCATGACTGCACGTCAGTGAGCTTAATTTTGTTAGTCTATAATCATGCAATTAAAGTTCTTGCTAACAGCATTATCACTGCTTTAAATACCAATACATCACCAGACTTCAGGTTAAGAGATTTCTGTTCTATAAATACTCTCCTAGTGTCTTACAAATGAAATGAGGTCTTGGTGGGAAAAAAGACAAGGCAGAACAAAAGCCTTAAAAATTACTCTGAGCAACTAATCTCCAAGAAATTTCACCATCCTCTTATTGGTAAACTGTGTCACCTCTAACTAAACTACTCAGAGATCTAAATAAATAAATAAATAGTTCTCTTTTCTCATCTTTTTTCCCCTCCAAGTTGGCAGACAGAAATTAATCTGCTAACTTAGTGCTTGTGAAAGACACACGCTATTTCTCAGAGCTTTAAAGCTGAGCTTACTGTACGGAGTATCTCCCACACACAGTCCCTTCCTAATCTTCTGTAAAGTGCTTCTTTTCAAAGATGAGGCTGTATGAAAATGGATTTTTTTTGTACTAGAGAAGAACTTAGATGTGTTTTTATTTAGCAGTAAACAAGTGTGCATGGTGACCTGCTCTTACAGTCCCTAGTCTTACAGAAGGCTAATAAGCACCCCCCCACACACACACACCCCCCAAGAAAGGTGCACATATAGTACTGTGGAGCATCTTGCTCACATATAGTCTCAAAGTGAGCCCAAGAGAACGATCCTAGCACCCTTGTTTCAAGTGTTCACTGTCCTCTGGTAATAAATAATTTATAAGTTTACTGCAAATAAAATAATTGATGGTGGGACTGAATAAAACTAGCAGTGCTTTTCAGGAATCTGTTGCTCATCTGGTAGAAAGGCCAGCCCTTTTAGCCTGTTGATTATTTTGATAGATTTATTCCCACAATGAAAAGCAGAGTTGAAGGGGTTTCTGTATTAAGCAGAAAAGGGTATTAAAACCCACACTGCATTAACAGAGGACAGATTATCCACTTACAGTTCCAGAGAGTGAAGTAGAGTACCAGAAACCAAAACACAGCACTAATTCAGTTCCTTGTCCAAAGATGGATCCAAATGTCACAGGAAGGTGAACACACACTCTATAAAATGCAGCTTTTAGCCTCCTGCCCAAGCCTCCTACAGACACAGCAACTTCTGAAAAGCAGCAGTAAAAACATCTTTCCACAAACATATCGTAATAGCCTTTTTCTTCAGAGCAGATGTCCTCATAGCAAAGCTACCAGACCTCAGTCCAAAACAAACACAGATGTTGCAATGTGATCTCCACACCAGAAAAGGGGCAACAATCAGAAAAATGAAAGAAACTGCAGATCCCCGATGAGGTCTGAACTTCCAGGTTCATCTTCACCACTGAACAAAAGTTACTACAACATACACCACACAGGACTGGATTTCAAAAGCAGTTCAAAACTGCAGCAAAGATTCTTAAATACTCAAACAGCTGCTCAGAGTTTTACTGCCACTCCTGTAAAGCAGAAAAGACCTTGTCAACCTATCCAGGGAAAGTAAAGAAATTCTAGATGTTATGATGAATAGAAGTGTGCATCTGTGACACTTTAGTTCTGTCGACCCAATGTACTGATTTTTCTGGGTCATAGTTAGAGAACACACGAATAGTCCCGATAGTTGACAGAACAGTGAAAAGAGCAAAGTTTAAATATTTATTCTTTCAGTGAAATCTCTGAATGTTAGTGCAAAAATCTTCCCAATAGAAAAACAGTTCCCTCTTTGCTAACTGTGGTACCTTTAGCTGCTGACAATGCTTTTTTTTGTGCTACAGTACTCCAGAGTACATCCAATGTTTACAAAATTAGTGAAAAAAAGTTTTTAAATGGGCTCAAGAATTTACAAGCATAAACTCCAGATTAAATTTACCAATATATCCAAACTCCCCTGAAATCCTTCCTGCAGCTCCTCTGATAAGAGGTAAAATAAATAAGAAATATCCTAACAGTTTTAGAACCGTTCAGGATCTGCTCTGACCTCTTTACTAGGTGCACTGACCTCTCTACTGAACAGCCTCGCAAAACATCCTCAAATTAATGAAAGGTTACACATCTTTGTTAGCTAGAAAGTGTATTTAAACACAAGTAAAAGCAAGGCCTGCAAGGGGTACATCCACCTGTGGACACGTTTTCCATCTGCACATTATGCACGTTTCCCTTTAGCTTCAACTGAAGAGACAACAACAGAGCTTTGGGTTTGGGTTTCTCTTCCAGGGGGGAAAAAAAAAATTCATTACATCTTATATAGGAAAAAAGAAACAACTTGATTCTCCATTACACGGCTCTGAAGAGGCTTTTAAGAATTATATGAGCTTTTCAAAGAAGGATGTCTTCTTAAGTATTACCTGTTCCCCACTATTGGTAACTTACTTCTAAGTCCAAAAGGGACTAACCAGTTCAACGAGGAACACCACAATTTACAGAAAAGTGAAAGAGATTATTCTCAAAACTAACAAGGAAGACACACACACACACAAACCTCTACACAACTGCTATAAAAGGCAAATTGTACTGCCTGCAGCTCTTACTTTGAAGGTCAAATATTCTCTGAGTCATCAAAGAAATTGCTCTTCAAAAGGTGAGAATAACAGTTCCTGTATACAGAAATGTTCTGCCCAGCTATTTTGTGCAGAGAGGACCAATGATAGCCTTTTTCACTCCTAGCTGGGAACTGCAGGCCAAATGTCATGCTAAGATAATAACAGGCTGATTTCAGAATATTGAGAAGCCGCTTGAAAGTGAAAAACAACTTCCACAAAAAGAAGAAATGGCAGCGTTTCCACACAACTGCAGCCCAAGATGATTTAAGGGAGCGAACAAATTAGTTTCAGCATCTTTGTTCCTCTAATTTATCAATCTGCAATTACTGTCATTGTCATAATAATTTGTATCAGTTGTAATTTACCCAGTTAAGAAAGAGGCAGATGCTAAAACCCAAATTACATAATTACAAGAAAGAATGTTATTGATATTGTGTGTGCTCCAGTTAACCATGGCCCTTAGAGTGGACAGCTTCTGTTCATCTCCACAGAGGCAGAATTCCACATCCTTCTAATTTTTTTCTCTGTAAACAAACAATAATCAACCCCAAAAAAAGCTTCCAGCTACAGAAACCACTCCATTGTGTCAATGGTAATAATGCCGAGCCTCAGCGTACTGCTTTTTGGGAGCAGTTAAAATAATCAGATTCAACAGAAAGAAAAAAAAATAATTAGGACAACACTGACCTGTTGATTTCCACTAAGAATACAGCTTTCCCAGAGCAATTTTCCGGACTGAGTGTGGAACTTCCAGCTTTTGCAGAGCCTTTGAGCCACCGGCTCTGAGGAAGGGCAGCTGAGCCAGGGCACCCTCACAGGCAGGGGCAGGGTTTTGGCGGGAACGCAGTAAGAAGCGTGCAAGTCTACTCCTCAACAGTTTTTCTTCCAAATCAACCCTGCCACCTTCCACTTAGCTAAGAACTCGCATCTCTTAGTTGATTAACGTCCTCCATTTTGCATCTGTTCCTATGGTTTTACTTAGCACAAGTAAATGAATGCATACTTGAGCTCTCCTTGGTATCGCACCACTGATGAATTAAAGAGTACAAAATCTTGGTCATCTTTTCACCTTCCAACCCTTACTGTGAAAAGCAGCAAAGCTCAAAAGACTGTTTTGCCTCCCATCCTGATTATTCAGCACACAGAAGACGTCTGGAGCAACTCACTCTTGTGTACAACTTAAAGATCTTTTAAAAATATTAGAGATTTTTTTTTTTTTCTCCACCCACAATCAAGAGGGACTCACCGCAATTTACCTCATTCGGCCCCTATTTCCAGAGTGAAATGACTCACTTGTGAACATAATTCTTCTGCAAAACAGATGATGAAGAAGCAGAATGCTGTTCTTCTAGTGCTACTGTTAGAAACAGAGACTGAAAAAGGACTGAAGGACTTGCCTGTGGCCGCAGGGATCAGAGCAGGTGGTCGGTTCCACCATTCTTGGCTGGTCTTTTTAAACATCTTGTTTAAAATTCTCCCATCCAACCTGCCTTCCCCATTAAGTGTAAAAATAACTCCATCCTACAAAACTGAAATGTAGATTTTTGAAAATTTAGATCTGAAAATTCAGATCATCACAGATTTTGGTCTGGGGCATTTTCATCGCATGTCCATTTTATGCCATAACTAAAGTAGATAAAGAAACTTGCAGGAAGACTCAACAGCCTTTATTTACTTTCTTATTATTCTGTAGCAGCCAGACCATGTCTGGTGCAGTGTTCCCGAGAGCTGTTACTGCTAAAAGGTAATCTGATTGAGCCAGAGCCTTCAACCCATCGAGCAGATGGCTATAAATAATGCAAAGATGATGAACTTAGTGGAGATATCACGTAAAAAACACATTCAAGGCACTAAGTCCAACTTATTAGAACATCTGTAGGCCAAGTCACACTATACACATCTTTACAACTAGCTCAGGAATTCAGGACTCATTCACCAATGTATCAAATTCTTCTTTTGTCCATCTGTAAAGCAAGGAACGTGAGCACTTGTAAAACCCCTTAAAGATCTGTTTCTACTTATACTGCCTTCAAAAACTTGTACCGAATACATAAACTGGTACATATTGGGCACTCTCAGAAAAAAATACAAAGCAGTTGAAGAAGTGCATTTATTACACTACAGAGTATCGTGTGGATGTTCGCACAATGAGAAATCTTTCTTTTTTTTATTTTTTTTTTTTTTTAAGTATAGCAAGCACAGATGACTGTGATATGGGGAAGGTTTGCCTCACTGCCAATTTCCCAAGTCGCTGTCTTCTATCAGCTGCATAGCTCAGCTTGGATTCTTGTGTTGAAGTTCTGGGTTTAGGAGAAATAAAATTTCAAGAAAAGCATGAAAATTGGGATTTGCATTTTTCCGCTTTAGCTATTAAGCGGCATGGAGGTTTTATATTCCCATTTCCTTCACCAGTCTCTTCTATTCACGTGTGTGCCTCTGTAGCACGCTCTTAAGAGCGGCAAATACTCCTAGAAAATTTAGCTAGCATGTCAGAGTAACTTCTGCAATTTATCTTTAAATAGATTTCAATGTCAATCTTTTCATTTGAATAAAAGCTTGCTTAGCTGTTTTGCAGATAAAGAGCCCAAAGAATCAAGCATCCCTCTCGACTTGCAAAAGACTCGATAAGTACTTAAGGACAGTTCATCTCTAAAACAGAAAGGCTTTAAGACTCATTTAAAACCATTCTGCAACTTTTTAACGTATGTTTTCACAATCTGCTGTTTCTATAGAAAACTTACCCATAAACAAAAAGTGGAAATTCATGCCATAAACATAAAGTCTTTCAGGTTTCTACCAACTACAGAACAGAAATAGCCTTAATTAGTTAACCACTACTTATCCCCAGTTGCTGGCTTATATTTTAAAGGAACTGTGGGATTCACACTTTCAGTAAACTCAAGAACTAATAATTTCAAAGAAAAACTTCAAGTAAATACATTAGGTAGGCTCCATCTCTAATCTCTACCCCCCATCAGAAGCAAACAATCTGACGTATACCTCAGGGAGAAGGCTATTAGTCTACCTCTCAGTTTCAAGCCAGCCTGGAAAAAATATGAAACTTAAGAGAGCTGGGAAAGCATTGACAAGATCAGCAGTGATGGCAACAGCAGGAAAAATAACACAGGAAATACAGACAGTTGATGTTAGTCAGTCTTTCTTTTACAACGTAAGAGAAGCTTCTTATCAGCTTCCTATTTTAGGATTTGGGATAAATAGCATTTTTTTTGTATTTCAAATGTTTGTATTTCTCAGCTTTACTTTTGTCTTTCTATTCCTATAATTATATAGCTGTTTGTATTATATGATTGACATCATATATTATTCTACTTGGCTCTTCCTCCCTCTCAGAAATAAATTTGTGACTTTCCCCTTTTGGGGGGGAAATTACCAGCAGTACGTTCCCATTTGGGAAGAGTACTAACGTTATTGTACCATTTGGGAAATAACCCATCAAAATATCAGCCCACATCACTTTCAAGTGATGTACAACACAGCTCCTCTGGAGCTAAACTCTCAAGCCAAAGGCAGCACCACCATGCTGACCTTAATAGCTACCCTCTGACCATCCCCTGGGCTAAATTTCCTTTCAATGCTGGTCCTGTCCCTTACTGCCCAACCAAGCACATCTGGATTTTATAACCCTGGGCAAGAAGCAAAGTTAAGCAGACACTGAACTGCACAGAGGCTAGAAACCCAACAATATGGTGATGGCGAAGTTTCCAACAACTCACCTCAAATTCAAATAGTTGCAACATATGCAAACAACATCGAACTACTGTAATGCAAAAACTAACAGTTGTTTCAACCACCACACAGAAAATAATAGTCATTAAATAAGTAGACATTACCCAAAGCCCTCATCATCCCTGTGAACAGGTGGCAGCAGGTAACACGGTCTCGGTGATCTGATTCAGCTCAGTTATTTTCTTATTCCCCTTGAGGCTTCTCAGCAGCAGTTCAACAGTGTTTAAGAGAGAGAGGACACACAATTTCCAGAACACTACACTTTGAGTCTGTCCTGAAATGAATAACTGCACGGAAATTTAGGAAATGAAAAATATCAAGCTAGCCTCACAGATCTATAATTGAATGCCCCATGATGGCTCAAGTTGGGCAAGTCGGCCGTAAATTGTTACACCTTAAGCTTTCAAGTAGCAGCATGGAGACTTGGGCGATATTTCTGGTTCCAGCTATCTATTCACGCAGTTAAAATTTGCATTAGTTAGCATGTCTAATGCCAGATTCACTCCAGCAAGACAGTGAATTGATGGGTCGCCCTGACCCTAACCCATGAAAATGCTGCTCTAAAACTTTGAGGCCAGCACCAGAATCAACATCGTATCATGAACAGTACCAAACACTTCCCTTGCTAAATCCTGAGCTTTCAGCACTGCTCCACCACACACCACAACAAGCATCTAACGAGCTGTCGGAGCCCACGGAGCAGCACTCCTGGAGTGCAAACTAAACCATTTCATTCATCTACAAGTGGAGATTTATGAAAATCAATGTCATAGTGTCACTGTAAACTATCTTTGTTTCCCCTTTCCCCATTCCTGTATCCTTGGATACCACATTCGATTATTCAAAAGGGTTTGGCTTTTTTTCCATTTCCCCACTGCCCAGCCTTTCAGGAGCAGCACACTGTACTGTACAGAACTCTCTTCTCTGCACGTCAGGAGTTTTCTTTTGTCATAGATCTCCTCACACCACCAACCAGAAAGCTCCTACTTCTGATCGTATTAATGACATGGGCAACTTTATTTCAGTATCGATTTTCCTGACAATGCTGAATAACATTGTCCTATTAACAACATACATGAGATAAGGTTAAACATGTCTCCTTTAGGCCAACAGTTACCATGATTAATATTTATGGATCTGCAGCCCCATGACACTTTAACTCAACAAGTTATTATATAACAACAGCTGTGTCTAGAGAAAGAAAAAATGTAATAATTTACTTCACCTAATTATTAAAAACACAAACTTTAGCCTTTTCTTATATGTAGTTTTTGCTCTTTATATACATATACATTTACACACATACAAACCAAGTAGAATAAGTACATCAACATAAGAAAGTCTGAAATTCAGTTAATTTTATAAACAGGAAATTAAATTTAAAAATAACACAACCAGTCACTGGTGGCTTTTGGCACCCTGATGTCACCAGCTGATGGTTTATAATGGCTTGCAATATCTAAGTTAAATTTCATAATTACCTGAGGTCTGAAGTGTTTGGATCTGCTCCCTCGCCACACACACCCACTCACTGTGTATTTGCACCCCCAGACTGATTGCATTTTGCACAAGCACAGATGACGATGCTCACCAAGAGCACTTCCTTAACTGCTTTGAAATCTTCACTAGTCTTCCTCAGCCAAAAAGTCTATGAACAACCTGTGACCCACTGCAGAAGATGCTTAATGCCATCCCTGCTCACTTATGTTTAAATGTTCTACTGATCAGGCACTTACAGGTTGCCTACAGGTCATGAACATGCAATTCATTCAAGCTATCAGGAGATAAGTTATTGAAGTCTAGTAAGGTCAGCATCACAGTTAATACAGATTTGTCCTCCTCTAATGACAGCTGCCCCAGTTTGGTCCCTTTACACTATAAAGTCTTTTTAGATATTGTCACCTCTTAGGTAACTATCTTTATGTATAATAGCATGTAAGAGCCAAAACCAGTACCAGAAGTCATCCAGAGTTTTAATAAACAATGCAGTTCTACAAATGGCCTCTTCTTAAATCTCTGAAAGACATTCCTCAATGATTTATTTTTTCTTCCTTTCCCTCTGAAGCAGACTATTACATCAAGGAGACAGCTAATGTGAAAATTAATACAGAAAAAAACTAATTTAAGCAGAAAACTGGCAAAAAGTAAAGTTGTAGGTGGTAATGGATGACATTCCATTTGTTCCCTCTGAAAGGAGATGGGGAGACCTCAAGTAAAAAATAAAGGAATAAATAAAAATTTAAAAGAGTACAGACATTGAGTGGTGTCCTGTAGTGTCCTTCCTTTCAACCTTTTGGTCTAATGGTCTGCTGAGAATCAGGACCATTAGAAGCTCATTCAAACACAGAATCATAGAATCACTTTGGTTGGAAAAGACCTTCAAGATGGAGTCCAACCCTTAACCACCACCAATGAGGGGTGCCACATAGGGCTATAAACACTAATTTTAATCTCATTGGAGCCAGCAGAACAGTATCCGCGAACAAACTGCAGCTTGGCTCACAGTACAACACCCAGACTGTTAGATCAGGAGCTCCGGAGAGCAGAAGGAATCCAGTATGTCTGTACCGTTCACCTCGTGGTGTATTTGCACCCTAAGATTTTTAATAATTGATTTTTTTTAATTTTATTTTAGAGGGATGGCACAGCAGTGGATCGGCATTCACAATTCTTCAAAAATAACTGACTGCAATAGCTTGATATATGATAAAAAAATAAATATGAGAGACAAAATGTAGTATCTCTAACCTTTTATAGAAAGCACAGTGAGGGGTCAGCAGAGCACGGTGCCTGTCATTCCCACTCCAATTACAATCACTGCCAGAGTCCAATCAGCTTAAACACTCCAGGGTGTTAGTGAGAATCTTTTCTTTTGACACACGGCTTATGTCATTTATTGACCAAAGCTGAACAAGTTAGAAACTTTAAAGAAAACCTTCAGAAATTAGTATTACAGGCTCTGAAGTAAGAGAAAGGAAGAGGTAGAGGCAAATGGCACACTCTGTAACTGCAACTGAAAAGTATATAAATGGTTTATGATGATCAAGTGTCAACTTCACATCAACAATAAACTAAATACAGAGCCAAGGTTAAGGTTTATATACTGTGATGCACATAATAGTGGCAAACTGCTGTGAAGAGACTGTGCTTCTTTTTTTTATTATTTATATAAATATATACCAGCATTAGTAGTACATTTATCAATAAAAATATGCTATATAGTTATAGTTATATAAATACACATATGTATGTGGTAAGCTCTTTTTGGACAAAATCTTGAGGTTTTTTCCTCTTCCTTTTTAAAATTGTTCCCTGGTCACTAAGATCATTTACTGCAAAATCATTTACCTCTCTACAGCCCTTAAAGTCTCAGAAGTTCTGAAAATAGTAGGTCCTTGAACAGAAAATAAATAGCAATATTTTATTACATTAGACAGAAGCAACTATAAACAGTAACTGAATCTGATGGATCAATTGTACAAACCTTTTTGGTTCAGGCCAGCCATTAATCAAGCCTACACCTATTGTCATAGTCACAGGATTCTAATAGAGATCAAAATTAAAAAGGGCGTGTAAGGGTCTTGATTAATTACCATCTTCACTGACAGTTGCTCAACATAAATTCTATCTCATGCCTTTCAACACAACCCTTCGTCAGCATGATAGCTCTTTGCTTCTCAGAACTTCTATGCAGTTTCTCAGTAAAATGAGTATTGTGCCCTTAATTTCAATAGTTCTCCACCAGGAGCTGCACAGCAGCAGAGGGATGCACAGTGGCTTTAATAACATCACCACAACAGGACTAAAAATTCCTTGATGGTGTAAACAGACTTAACTACTGTCAAGATAAACTGGTTGGTTTTGGAAGCAACGCCACACTGCCAAAGCTAATGGTCATTGCTTCAGGAAGACCCAATTCTACCCATAAATCTTCTCAGAATTTATTTGGTTTACATATTTTTGTTCTTATAAGTATTTTCCTTTGCAGCCAAACTTATTTTTGTAAGCTTCATGAAACTATAATGTTGGTATAAACCTCTAAGACAGATAAACACAATAAACAGGAATTGTAGTAGAAGTAGTGTCCTGTTTGTCTGAAACAGTCTATTCCAATCAAAGATGAGCAGGATTTTCTGTGGGTTTGGTTGGGGTTTTTTTTTGCCTTCTTTTTTAATTATTATTGAAGTAGCCTAACATTTAGAATCTGAGAAACAGGTGAAGTCAATCTTTTTCTTGCAGTTTCGCAAAGAATATTCAGCAGTTTTCTTAAGGAATAACTAGTCATATCAGACAATATTTTTATATCTTAAGCATATTTAGAGACATTTCTATCATTTTGATGGCTTTCGTACAAATTACTTTGATATAGGTCTTCTCTTTGAAATCCCTTTGACACAGGTCAATTAGAAATGTTTGCCTCATGCTACAGAAAGCTCTTCCCCATTCAGCAGAAGAATAGAGCACCTTTTGTTCCTACCAGTACACCTGCAGCACTCAACCAGCAAAGGCATTTTACATTATCAAAAATATTAGTTTGTTGTTTGTTTGGGTTTTCTTTTTGTTTGGTTGGTTTTTACTTGCTTTATTTCGGCCACCTGACTTACCAAGTATTACCGATCTCTTGAGAATGAGTAACAAGGTGCTCAAACTACATTCCACAGCCACTTTTCTGGGTCTGTTTCTAGAATACGACACAGCTCACTCTTCCTGTTAGGACTTCAAGCAAAATGAGAGCAACTTCTGTGGGAAGGGTGGTCAAGGTGATAGTCACAGTTTTGGTACCAAAAAGCCAAGCACAAGCATAAACATTTATAAATACAATCGTCCTTCAATTTAATGAGAAGCACAACACCAGCAGCACCTCCAACAGAATCCCTGCCAGCCTGAGCAGCACAGTCATAGCCTCAGTCCAGTTAAACAAGTCTTTAGTTAAGCAATTCACAGACTGGGTTGCATACATTCAGGAAAGCAGAGCAAGAGATTCTGGCATGGATGTCCACTGGGTACAGAACAACAGACACTGGTTACACACCCTGGGGTGGTTCTTATTCAGGTAGTGACTCAACTTTTAACCTTACACTTCTGTACCGATTCAGTATTTTGCCTCAGGCTCCAAACCATGATGGATCAACAAACAGAACAGTCTACTTTTCAACATACTGGCAAATCTGGTTTCAAGGAATTGAAAGCAAGAGCCAGATTAAGTTTGTTTTTGAGAAAGTACCTCCTAACTAATATGTATCAACCCAACACCATGCGGAAAGTCACTGATCTCACTTGCCTACTTCCAAACCAACCCAGGCAGGCAATATAGATTTACAGGTTTTCCTTTTTTTTTTTAGCCCTTCTTTTATCCAAAGCCAAGAGTTCAAATGATTACCCTTGCATTCTGCAGATGCAGAGATAAAGGTCCACAAAATTAAAACAAACTACTGGGATCAAAAGAGAACCATGATTTAGCAAAACAGAGAGGATTTTAAGTCAGCAAGAGAAAAACCTTCCAATCTTCCAACTTCTAACATGATCTTTCGCAGTAGTTTGCGCAGTCCTCAGAGAGCTACTTCTTTACCTAAGTTTCCCAGCCTGCAAAATATCAAAAATTCTATTTTTAACATCCAATTACAAATGATGTGACATGGAAGTATATAAAACTGTATGGAATTGGGTATTATGCAACCTTTCACAAACACCACTCAAGGTGTACTGAACATTAAGCAGAGCAGTTGCACTGACAACCACAATGCTTACTGTGCTTGAAATCAAGCACTGCTTAAGAGCTTTTCTCACTGAAGCTAAATGCAAGTTAAGATCATGACCAATAAGCATCCACAGCCTCCTGGTTCTCTCCTGACAGGAGACTTTATTCAACAAAATTAAATAAAATGACTTCAATTTCACAGAAGTTCCCTGTGCTTAAAACCAGATTAATGTCATTGGGGAAAAAACTCACAAAGCAAGTACTTCCCACAGACCTGGGATTCGGTAATGTTTAGTATAACACCACTTTAGAAGCCTGTTCCTCAACTTAAAGTGTACCACTGCACAAGCAAATAACTTGTTGAACAAAACACCCTTTTAAGCAGATCCACAAATCTTTTACTGTAGTTGATATAAGTGGCAGATGTAGTACAGAAGCCTGCCTGAAGCTGATGGCTTTTGGTATCAATTCCTCATTAATACATCCTCCATTTTATCGGATTTTTTATTTTTTTTAATGTAAAAACATACAGGAGTTTTTCACCTCACTCCTGAGCGAGCAGGTTATTTTTCCTAAATGGTTTGCAGAAGTAATTCTGAATGCAACCATAGGCATCAAGAACTTTATTTAGGCAAAGAGTTGAACTGTCTGATACAACATAAGCTTGATGAAAACAACCAACACAGACAACAGCAGTGTTATTTTGGGCAGTGGTGTAAGTTCAAGGAAACTGTCAACTCCACATATTTATTGTAAGTGAGAACTATGCTGCATTCTTGTTTTCACACAGCTGTATTTTTTTTGTCTTCATTTATTGCTTGAAGCAAGTTGCAGGCTAAAATTCCAGCTCAGGAAGAGGCCGAGACACTTCAATTGACACTGATGGGAGGACCACGAAGCCTGTCTTCAGAGGCTCTGACCCGATGACCACAGCCAGCTGTGCCAGTACCTGTACAGAAGCCGAAGAAATCACTCGCAGAGCTCAGATATCTTGATCACTACACACAAAACATTCCTCGACTCCTCTCTTCGGACTGCCAGTGCAACGCAATGGCAGCAGCAATGCCGAATTTGGCAGCAGCAGTCTGTTGCCTTGTGATTTCAATCCTACTGCGAATAACTACACAAGACAAGTATTAATTTCATGGCCTAATGAGCAAGGCCCTGACTACCTAAACCTGGTTGGTTTGTATTTTCAAACACGGCATAATTCAGTTTATTCCATTCGGCAGGACAGCCACGCACTTCTCCTTCAGTCAGAGCCAAAATGGAACATAATCATTCTCAAGGAGCCTTCTGAGGTCCCCTCTCAGCAGAGGAAACCTCTCTGCTCAGCTCTCCTCCACATTTTCTCAGCAGTAACAAATACAGAACTGTATTACTGGTAACCATCCAGCTTATAGTGACAGCCACCTAAGTGTAGTGTATCCATGGAAAAAAAAAGCAGCTGCAAAAACACTGACCTGTTACAGGAAGGGCAAAATGATTTGTTCCCATAATAGAGCTAGTCTCCATCCTACTTCCCAGCACCTTCAAGGAATGCAGAGTACATTTTTTTTCCTCCCTGTAAGAATGATAGATATATAATGTGGCAAGAACTGTTTTTGACTGTTCTAGCTGCATTTTCTTTCTTACTTCACACAACGAAGAGATGGATAAATATTTGACATGGCATGATTCCCACTGCTACCCACAATACAAAGTTGTTAAAAATTTAAATGTTTTGCTTTCCTTTGTAATGACTAATGACAAAGGTGGGTTCTTTCTTGCTTTTGTATTCATTGTAATTACAAAACAAATTACATGATTACACACACATTAAAAAAAGAACCCTCTGACACTATTTTACTGGTTCTGCCAGCTAGGATTTGAATAAGAACAAGATCCCAGCTAACAAAGTCAGCGCTAAAACCCTCATATAATATTTCCGAATTCCCAAGAACTTCCATATAGAGTGAAAATAAATCTTGTTTATGACTGCTGACACAGTTGAGAGGTGTACAAAAGGCGACACACGAAAACCAAACCCAAACCTGTGAGAATTATGAAAACATGTCAAATGTACCATGTGAGACCGGGATGTGAAGAAGCCAGCAAGAGATGAATACAGTATAAAACCAGATCTTTGGGTTTATTAGTAGCACAGTTTGTAAAGGATAAAGATAGTTAAAAACTAAGTGGTATTGATAAAAAGTTTTAAAATCTGCTGTGACTACAACCTGTTCCAGGCTAAACCTAAGACCAAAAGTTTCTAGCTTTTTTTCCTTTGTTAGTCCATTAGGTAATATATCAAAGAACAAAAATGTCTAAGTTAAAAAAAACACCCCAAAACAAACCACAACACTTTTCAAACAAATAATTCCATTGTGGTTCAATACAATGCATTTCCACATTTACTCTGTGGGAGGAAATAAGCAGACTCAGTTTAACAGTGCATTTCATCTTGTAATGGAAACAGGAGACATAGGAAACCTGCTCGCCCAAGATCACACAGGTGCCTACTGCATGCCCTGGGTGACAACTATTAACACAAGTCTCATTAACACACAGCAATTGAAAAAACCCACTATTCCCCCAAGTCCTTGGCAACTGTTTTACCGTAACTACTTCACTGATCTTAACCATATGATTTACAAATAAAAATAAGTATTCTCATGGTTTCTCGCTGGCCAAATTTTGTTCCACCCTCATTGATCTGCATGACAATTTGGTTCCAATACTAATAAATATCTCATCTTAAAGACTCAATTCTTTGTGTCATAAGGACAACAAGAGGCAGCACTACATGTGCTATCCCTAAACTTTTGACAACTGATGGCTTTTTTTCCTTGAACTGATTCCATCCTTCCTTATTTGAAAGCAAACATGTGCAATCAAATTCTTTCTGGTCAGCAAAATCTGTTAAAAATCCCTTCCTCCTTCCCACACCCCCTTTCATGTAGGAAGGGGACAACTCAACTGGCTGCATAACTTCCAGAGACCTCCAAGAAGCACGCTGTGGTTTTGAACCACAGATCTAGAGGCAAGTAAGACAGAAACTGCCAAATCTATCACTAACCCAGACCTGCCATCATTTGACCACACTGTTATCAATGAATTTATTCTATGATCTCACAGTTCTAGCTTCTAAAATGACAAAATATTACTATATGAGAAAACCTCTTGTGATATGGAGTGTCAAAAAACCCCTCAGAGATCTGGAAGGCAGACAAGAGATTTAACTCCTAACATTTGGGTTAAGAACAATGACCCAATTTATCAGAACAACAATTTTGACAGAAAACATGTTGTGAGGGCAAGCAGAGCTCTGGCACATGCTCTAGCACCTCTGCCAACCCGAGCAGGAGCTGCATATCAGCCCCTGAAGACCTCTCTGGGCTGCACACTGAGCAGCAGCACAGATGCCCAGCTGCCATGTAATGTGGCTCTAATCTACAGCTCTGGAGCATCAGGAAAAGCTTGGACCTTGTGACCATGGTGAGGATGAGACACCTACGGGACAGTGAAAGAATACTGTGTCACTCTGAAAGCAGTTCAACTTACTTTCTGCAACAGGCCACACAATGCTCAATTCCTCTGCCAGGGACCTAAGAAAGCAAAGGTATGGCTTTAGAATCACATAATCATAGAATGGTTTGGAAGGGACCTTTAAATGTCATCCGGTCCCCCTTCGGTAAGCAGGGACAGTTTCAAATAGAGCAAGTTGCTCAGACCCTCATCCAACCTGACCTGGAATGGTTCCAGGGATGGGGCATCGACCACCTCTCTGGGCAACCTGGACAAGTGGTTCACCACCTTCAGCATAAAAAAAATTTCTTCTCTCTAGTCTAAATGTCCCCTCTTCTAATTTAAACCATCACCCCTTGTCCTGTTGCAACAGGCCCTGATAAATAGCCTGTCCCCACCCTTCAGATAGGCCCCCTTTAATCACCTGAAAGGTCACAATAAGATCTCCCCAGAGCCTTCTCTTCTCCAGGTGGAACAACCCCAACTCTCTCCGCCTTTCACAGGACAGGTGTTGCAGCACACAGATCATTTTCACAACCCTCCTCTGCCCCGCTCCAGCAGGTCCATGTCTTTCTGGCACTGTTGACTTCAGAGCTGGACACGGTACTCCAGGTGGGATCTGACCAGAGAGAAGTAGAGCAGCAGAATCACCTCACTCAACCTGCTGTTCCCTCAGCCCTATCTCGCCTTTCTTCCTTCCCCACCCACGTAAGCACAACTCACGTCACTGCTGTGCAGGGACTTGGCTCAGTGGGGAATGGACTATTACAATTTCTGCAGCCAGGCTGCAGATTGTCAAGGTACGAGAGAGAAATCTGGTGGCTCCCTCCACCCTGGACTCTGTTAGAACTAGCTACAAAATTAGCTGTTAATATTAGTTGTTCATGATTCTTTTGTATACTATCACTGTTCCTGTCAGTCATCTGAGGACTACATCAGGAATTTTTTTCCTGAAATGGTTTTAGGTTTTACCCTGGAATTAACTGCCTCTGAAAAAAGCAGCATTAAAAAACCTCAAACATTTAACAGCTGGATACAACATCTGCCTTTCCCAGGTCATTAGTACTTTTACATTAGTACAGTTAATTTATGAGAGAGACTGTCAATTAAAAGAATCACACTTCTTTCTAGTTCAAGCCTTGTCTGCTGAGCGTTCCAGTTAAATAAATTGTCTTTTTTTCCTTTTTTATTTAATATGCAAGTTATGCCGAAGGGAAAGAGCCATCAACTTTTCAATATTCCAGTAATTTTATAATAGTAATGGGTCATTTTTCCTCACACTCCATTCCATGGAGTAGCACGATTTTATATAGTGCTTTCACATCTGAGATTCATACTTGCAAAGTTTAAAATAGGAACTCAGAAAGTTAGAAAAAGTAAATGAAAAGCACACAAAACTGTATGTCCTGTAGCATGCACAAGATCTCCTTTTTAAATACCACAACCTAAGGATATCGTTGGGATATGGTACAGAATTCCTGAGTTTGTACACGAGGCAGGCAGGACTTGCCCACCTGCACTTGTTTGCTTGCATTTGTCACCAAGACTCTGATCACATAGTGACATCCAGCCTTTATTACCAGGGCTTAAAACCTTTGTAGTCTTTTTGTTTTCTGTTTCACCCCTTATATGCAGTGGTTAAGAGAAGCGCATAGTACATGAACTAAAAAAGCATTGGGGGAGAAATTAAAAATCAAAAATCACCAACTACCTGGCAATTCATCAACAAGTTTAGCAGTACAAATTAATTTTAACTCATGAGCAGGTGTCAAACTGTCAGCACCTTTTTTTTTTTTTTTTAAGATGAAATATAACCATACTTCATGAGTCTGTACAAAAAGGTGACACAATCCCTGCTTTCAAAAATAAAAATAAATGTAACTACATAAAGAGTAAGCAACTGAGCCTGAAAAGGGCAACTTAAAAATACAGAAAAAAAAATATTTTGAAACAGTCCAATTACACACTCGATAGGGAAGCACTGGTTTCAATTTATAATGAAGCACTTTCTAAACATCCCTGTTGTCAAGCTGAGAATATTGTATTTACTGTTGCAAACAACTCTTGCAAAAAATAATTAATTCAAGTCTTTATATTTCTTGGTTTGAAATCTAAGTGTAAAAGCATCTTTTTTCCTTTTCTTCTTATTCCGAGTTCTAATTAGACTGATGTAGGCCTGTATCTTACACAGGTATGCCAGTATTTCCACTATCAGGGCTTGTGAAGAAAATACTCTTTGGAGAAACATACTGGCATACAAGTATCTTAGCATGAACAACAAAACTGGCCTCAAAAGTTACATTTGCAGAAAGCGAAGGAGATCAAAACCTAACTCACAAACCCACACTCATACAAACAGACACTTCTAAAGCCAACGGAAGAAAAAGGGCACCGAGCACGTAAAGGATAATTGACTACAAATTAATACTGAGGAGTAGAGAGGAGAGAGGAATCCAGACGCAGCCCTTTGTTCGCTCTCCCTCTTCGTGACTCGTGTCCTAAACTAAACGGCCGTAGGTGGAGTGAGTTTCCTCCCGCTCAGATTTCAGTGCGGAACCAGGACCTACATCTGCTCTGAATTATGGCTCTAACTTACACTTGGTGTTACCGCTACCCAGAGCAAAGCGTTGGCTGTCTCAGACAATAACAGCACATTATTATTACACACCAGGACTGCCAGAGCAGCACAGCCCTTCATAACGCGTGTGTGTAGCTGGAGTAACTCTCAGGCCAATCTAATATTGTTTGTGTAAAAAGCTATATTCTGGGGGCTGCAGGAATACGAAACAAAACATAACCTGCCCCCCACCTAGGCTGCAGAACTCGGCCATAACTTCAGTCAAAAAGTTCTGTTTCTGGTTTTCTAACCTCTGGCAAGCTTTGAAGAACTGGGCTTGGCTTCAGTGCCAGCTCTTCTCCTGAACCAGCTGCAACTCATCATATTATAATCCCATTTTCAATTGCTCAATCCATCCTTTTCAACACACATTTCCTTGTGTTAAGCCAGTTATTGGCCTGCGGCTCCCCATTCTTTAAAACTCCCCCAAGACTTGCTCTTTAAACATTCAGCATGTGCTTTTTTCACACATAGCAAATTAAATAAATTGGTTCCATCACTCCTGTTTTAAAAACACAGACACATACATGTGGCCGAAGATGCATGTTATAACCCACATTTTACACTCTAAGTCTGCGAAGCTCTATTTTGCAGTCACCAAAGAGGAGGGGGGAGGGAGAAGTGTTAAATTAGATTTAAAAAAATAATAACAAAATCGTATTTTCTGTGGTGAGAAGTTTCATGCCAAAAATTAACACAGAAACTTTTATAGTTAAGTTACAAAGCTCTAAAAATAACTTTTTTTTCCTGATGGAGATACTGAAACACCTTAGGTGCAATAGGATATATTGACCACCTTGAAACACTCGTCACTGGTCTGTGTGAACCACAGCTAACCTTAGTTCCATACCTGGTAATATAAATTATGTCCTACATTAATGTATATATCATCAATATATACTGCACAGTTAGACAAGAATGAATATAACAAAATAAAAGACAATGAGCTTTATAAGGAAATACACCAGAATTTCCATTTGATGCCCCATCTTCCTCTCATCTCTCTGTTCCTGCTCTTCTGTTAGCAACAGTACACTCTGATTTCAAATTCTTGCAGTGTCCAAGTAGAAGAGACATGATGCAATGAATAAGAAATACTGATTTAAGTCACGTGTACAAGTCAAGCATTAAGTAGAAATTTTCAAGTTTCCAAATCCCTATTTCTGTTTTTAATATTTGCATTTTACAGGGGAAATTGTTTCAAAACCAAATGCAGGTTTCAGAAGTTAAGTGTCTATTGATTTTAGTATAACACTCTGTAAACTATTTAGCAATAATGGGTATACTTGCAGGAGCATGCACAGGGGTGTATCTACATCTAGACTTTAAAAACACTTTCCTAATAGAAAATTTGATATTCTACTATTCCCTGAAGTAGACATTATCCACATCTCATCTTTAGGAAGTGAGCAGAAATTAAAACTTCTCCAACGACATCATCGAGAGACCCTGGTGACCTAACCCATATATCCAGCATACAAGGTATCACAACTTCATCACTGGAGAATCTGCAACGCTACAGCATCTGCTGCAGGCAGAAGCTCAACCACAACAGCACTCAGAACCTTGACACAGTAGAGATACCAAGGAAGGGAACCTCATTCTGAAATTTCTTCCATATATTTAAGGGAGAATTGAATAATGGACCTTTAATTCTATTTATCATCAAACTATGAATGGCTGCATTTGCATTTACAGATCTAAATCAACTCTCTCAGTATTTCTCTTCCACAAAAGTGAAGTTCCCAACTCCAAAAGTCACTGTATTTTCAAACTTATCTAGTGTGATGTACGTGGTATACGGAGCCATACCATTTAAATACCACACAGACCACATCTCCCATCTTCACACAGTAAAACCTTCCACTTATTTCTACATGGCCATTGCTTGTGTATCAAAACCCAATACTTTTTCATCTATTTCCATTTCAGAGAAGTTAGTTGTCTTCCACAATATACTTTGGCCATCATTTAAAACATCTGTTGTCTGCAGAGTCCCCTCTTGTCTATCTAAGGAGATACTGCACCCCAAAGACTCCAGTAAGAACGTCCCGACTCTCTCCTGTCAGGAGGCTGAAGGCACTCACTTGGGCAGCAGGCAGCTGGAGAGGATTACAGCTCACAAATGCTGCCAGGATCACTGAGATCGCAAGTAGCAGACAGTTCATTTTACAAAAACTTAATGGAGTGTATGGCCCTGGCTCCTTAATACAAGCACTGTCAAGGCGTCTAAGCAAAAAGTCTCAGCTGTCACTGCTGACAAGCTGAGTAGAATTATGTGTCACACTAGGATAGATAAGAGACCAGTAGAGTGGTGTATGGTGAGATCCCCATACATCTCCATGCTGCAGTCTCGGCAGCAGCCATATGGTTTCCTCCAATCCAACACACTGGCAGGATACTGCAATTTTACTACAAGGCAGTGTGGTTAAAATGTTACTCTTTCGTCTTCAGATTTTAAATACATTAGCCTCCTTTCTGCACAGTGTTTTACATCTTTTAATTAACTGGTCTCTGGCTTCCCCTTCATATTTTCTGAAAAAGACAGCACACAAACCCCTGAATAATCTCCAGGTCATTAGCTAGGTAACCCATCTCATCAATATGTCAAATTACACCAGCTAAAAAACTAACCTGATGCATCTGTTCTGTAATAGAAAAGCTTTCATCTGGATATTTCTTCTAACCTCATCAAAAAGGCTATCAATTATTGTCTTTCAGCACATGTGTACTCATTAACAAGAACTTCCAGAAAGCTCATTCTTTCCCTGCTGGTATTTACACACCAAAGCTTTTGTTATCCACAATACTGGATGTACACAGTCTACTACTTCAAGATATGCACGTTCCTCCTACACACAGAAACATGGGTTTACAATTCTACTGTTCCTCACAATAGAAGAGAAATGAATGGTTTTCATTTTTCAGCATGTACACTGAAAAACTACATTGGTATTAACACCGAACAACCGTAACCAGAAAGGTTCATATTCTCCTATAAACACATCAATTACCTGGAACTCAAATAAAAGTTGTTCAAAATGATCGGTCAGGACTATGAAAAAACTACTTTGGACAGAAGCCAGGCAGTTATATCCGATGCACAGGTGTTGATCTGGTTCTAATATCTATTATGTAACCTAAAATAAATTTATTTAATTTATAACTCTACCACCACACTGTATTACAGAGCATCATTATCTTTTCCAGCAGCCTGCTGCAGCTCATCAAATCTAATATGCAAGTTATTTTGGACAAATGTCTTTTTATGGAATGATGCTTGGCAATGAAGCACAGCAGAGATCAGGTCCTCGATAAAGGCCTCCTGATGTTAACATAATCCATGTAGCAGCATCACTGCCCAACTAATTGAGATCCAGAAATCTGGGGTTTTTCAGTGACCTGCCAAATGAACGTAACTGGGTCTGTATTTTCTGTCCTTCTGAACATACCCGTTACTTGCCTAGTGCACTTAGAAAATAAGCTCTATGGGTGATGTAATTGCTCTACTGTTTATATAACACTTCATAAAATAGGCTCCTGAAGTGGATGAAGCCAAGATTTTCCTGTAATATCTACAAATATTTAAGCCTTTATTAAGAAAGAATATACCGTTGAGGAGTGTTTTTTCCAAATGTGAGTAGTTTATAGACCAAGAATCATTTAGGATCTTTGTAACCAACCTAGAAATGTTACCACGCTGTAATATTTCTTCTTTTTAACTGTTTTAATACATTGATTATCTAAATGAAAGTTCGGAAGCTATGCCATCTGAACCTTATCGAAGGTCACTTACTAAGTTTCAGAACATACTTTTACTTGGTATCACTTAAAACCAAAATATTCTCTCAAAATCAAACTTCAAATGTCTGAAAATATATTGTCAAAACTAGCATAATGAAGGTTATTTATATGTTATACTCTTCAAAATCAATAACCACACAAGAAAAATGCCTGCAAGACAGTATTTTGTATTCAGCAAACGAGTTCATTCAGGGCCAACAGTTAAGTTGGTGCACCCAGAGAGCAAATACTTAGTGACAAAAAACTTTGCTACTGTAACTCAATTTTTAATCCACGCAGATAGTCCAGGGTGATTCACTCAAGCCTAAAGTGGGAGGGGTGAAAATGAGTACCGAATGAGCACAATTCTTTTGGGATAAAGTAACTTGAGGCAGCAGCAGTCCCAGGGTTTATGCTCATCTCACCATGCCAAATTTCTTTATGAACATTTTGTAAAATTATTTAAAATCAATATTTTCAAACAGCGATATATGCATGATTTTCTGCATGTGACATTAGTGAGTAAACAATTTGTCACTGTCATTCACAAAAACATTGATGCCTAGTCTGAAAAGCAGCACCAATAAAGAATTGCTTTGAAAGGAACTCTCTCAACCCATCCTCAACTTATTAACACTGGCAACCATTAGCACATGCAGATATTGTGCAGATCTATGCAAATCACAACAGAACCATTTGACACATTGGATCAGAAGAGCTCTGCAAAATAAACCTAACAGGATAAGTTTGAAGTGCCACATCTCATTCTTGCAGTCAATACAAAACCTGTATTTCCCTTCAAGGCAGATTTCTTACTCAAAGTTTTAAGAAAAGAATCTTAAGGAAGAATGAAGTAATAGCAAGAAATGAAAGCAATAATAGAGGCTGAGTCAAATTATAAAGGGTTGTCTGTCAAACAAGAATGAGAAGACAGCTGCATAAGTGACACAAAATAAGCAGATGGAGGTAAGGTGAACTATGTGGCCAAAATGCCAGCTCTGCTTGCTTGCTCCTGCCACCTCCTCCTTTACAGCATCTAGAGCCCACAACTAAACCACCAGATGGCACGAAGCAGCGTCCCTTCTTCGGTGCAGTCCTTCAATCTGAAAAATGCTAAGAAGTTGTCACCGGATGCAAGGTAAGTATTTTACCACACTATTTTCTAGACAATTCAATAGTCCCAGTATAGCAAAGGCAGCTCTTTTCCATGCTAGTTTTCAAGGGAAAACACAGGCATTTCCTGAAACATTCCTCCCCACAAAAGCCCAAAAAGCTACAATTATATTAGTAAGAAAGGAAAAAGCCCAGATGAATAAAATTCGGCTACAAGTATCATTATTTATTCTTCTATTTGACATTTATTAGATTTTGGAGTTCTGTTGTTACAACTAAAATTAAAACCACAAAACTTCAGCGTGCAATCTCATCTCTCAAACACCTTCCCCACTTCTGAAGAGCCAGTGGATATTTCTATATTATTTTCTGCACGCTGTAGGAGAGTAACAAAGTTTTCACTTTGTCTATGGTAAGGAATCTCCATGGTACAGAAATGAGGCCTGACAAAACCCATACTATATATTACTCTGCTACACACAAATAGAAGTACATCAAAAAAGACAAGCCAAGAATCTTCAGGGTGGGGGAGAAGTGCCTTATCACTGGAGCTCAGAGTCTTTCTCCATGGCTGAAATTCATTACTTGTATTTAACAAGTGAGCAGCTGACTTATTAAGGGGTGCTCAAAAGACCTAAAAAAGCCAGCATGTCCAGACAGCATTGCACATTGCATTTCCTTCACTCACTTCCAAATAATCTCTGTCACTATATGAACAGCAAATCATATTTTGAATGCATTTAATCAGCCATACAATAACAGAGAAGGACAATCCTAAAAATAAATGCAAGTATTTCAAAAAGTGCTCCTTTGTAATGCTAGTTTGGGAAAAGACCTATGCTTAAAATTTTACTCGCTGGTAAAGTGAACTTCTCCCTACCAATTTAGCCAATCAGTTAACAATGTTATATCATACTTCTCGGGAAGATATCATTAACTCAATCTCACAGACCAAGAAACAAGAAGATTACAACATCCTAATTACACAGAAATGGATAAAATCAAGTGGGCAAAGAAAATCACCTAATTCAACAGAAAATTAGGAAGTTTAAAACCAATGAAAATTTAAATCAAAGCCAAAAGAGAAAAATAAGTGTAAAGTTACAAGACATTGATGCAAACTCTAAATGTAAAAACACATTTTTGTCTTGTACAAACAAAAAGATCAAATAAAACACACTTTATCAGTAAACAACCTCCATCAAGAATCCATGCACATATATGAACTTTCTGCTCCATCTAGTTTTTCCTTTTTCCTAGAAGCTTCAAAGGGAGGATTTTGAGGCATCTACCCAGACCCACTTAGTACGCCTGCACTGCAAGACTTCAAGAACTGCATTGTGTTGGCACAAGCAAAGTGCGACATCCTGACTGCATCATAAAAAAAGGCAAGACTGACATTCCCAGTTGTAGCAATTCATCCAGATAGCCCTGCAATATATCTTCACTTCAACGTGTAAAGAAACAAGGTTTAAGCATTAACAACTTGCTGCGTGCCCAGTGAAATAGCTCCACAATTCCATTTATACCGTGAAAGGAGAACACTTAACCTTAGGAGCCTTCATCCCATGCTGGAACATATACAAGGCTTTGCTGATTGCTTTGGAGGCACAAGTGAGAAAGCCTCTTTTGACCAGGAGATAGTATCAAACAGCAGCAGCAGGACAAATTACACGGCTGCGCTACCCCATCCTAAAGATCCTGCCACTGACGTGCACAGAGGGAAGAGAGCCTGGTGTGAGTTCTCCTCATCACTTGCCTGACAGCTGGTGATGACTGAAAGACTGTCCCCTGGCAAACAGCACTAGGAAAAAAAGAGTTAAGCAGAATAGATCACCTCAAATCACTCCTCGCTCTCCAAGATCCTATTCCAAATCTCACAAGTTCATAATTACTAGAGCTTCATCAGGAGATGAGAGAAAGGAGAAAGACTGGCTTACCTGGTACGTGAGAAAGCAGTAACTAAAGCAGGAAATTTCTTCCACATACCAATATTCTGAGTTTTCATCAGCCACCCCCTAAAACTTGCTGTGCAATGAAAGGCATACCCCAGAAAGGCAATTTTAATACCAGCTCCTTATGGGACCAAACTGATATATTTTAGCCCATTTCTTTTTAATAAATGCAAAGATTTTAATCAAATTTGTTCAGAGGACAGAAGATTAGTTTAAGAAGAAAAGTAAATGAAACATTAAATTAAGGTATCATTGGGAATTCAAAATGTAATTTTATGTTATTATGAGTGGTATATTATGAATAAAGAATATGCAATATGCAATTAATATGCAGCACAATATGAACAGCATTTGAGAAGAATGAATTTGATATGTAGGACAAAAAGGTCATGAATCCTTAAACCTGATTCAATTTACTTTACTCTGTTCAATTTTTCCCATGGGCATCTATTTAAATATTTCTACATATGGGAGAAGTCATTACTACATTCTGACACATTATAAGGTGATTAGGGTTCATGACAGGCAACCCAGTACACTCCCTGTACAAATCAAGGCACTACTCCTGTCAGCTTGTTGTCATTTGAGCAGATAGCTGCTTCCCACACGGAGTTACGGGCAAAGCAACAGGACAGAGACCAGCAGTTCCTAAGAATAAATCAAGCAGTAGAATTATGCCACTAACTGGAAAAGTACAAAATATTATAGGAAGTAAATATAGACTCGTGGCTTAGCCAAAGTTAAAATGTATTATGCAGAGTAAGTAACAACTGTACAGAATGATGTTTCTCTAATTCACTCTGCTGTTTGTAGATGTTTTGAAGAAGATGATAGGAAGTGATATCCTATCAGACTGCATTCATCTCCAAGTATTATCGCAGGGAAGAGAAAAAGTACCTAGAAAACAAGACAAAGATGCTGGATATTAAAGAATGCCTATTTGATGTAAAAGCCTTTACATTTACACTCCTGTGAAATTACTTTTTCATAATCAAGACAATAGACACACCCAGTTTGCTTGACTGCACATTTTTGGTCTACCTGTGATATCACTGATATAGTGCTCTGAGCACTAAGTTTTTCTTAGCTTGCTGAACTACATCCAAAGATTACCCCATCAGTTTTGAATTCACAGGTATCTGAAACTCTTCGGAACACAAACAGCCAATATAAAGGTTTCTTTTATTGGCACTTGACTCCAGTCTGGTGCAGCAGTGCCTAAACCAAACCAAGCGCAGGTGGGCACACAGGCACAGGCACATTCCCAGTCTGTGGTATGCGTTTGGGAGCCTGTTTTCAGATTCCTTGGCCTTCCCCTTCTTACCTCTTCCCTTTTTCTTTTCACCAGGCAACCAAATTCTTCAAGTACATTGGAAATCAAATGATAAATATCTGCACGGAGTCCTGGTTTATATCCTAAATATACAGAGAAAGAAACACAGTCCGCTAGTTCTGCAAGTCTCATAGTCCCAACAGTCAACCACGTATGTGTTGAAGTTTGAGAGACTTACTTTTATTTAAATAAGATAATCCAAAATTATTTTCAAGCTTACACGATTCCAGCAATTTTTTCATCGCTTTCCTAAAGCCATTCATTTTATCTCTCCAGTCTAATTGCAGTTTCACAATTCTCTGCCTATTACGACCCATGTTGACATCTCATTTCAAATAAATGCTGGTTTGTGCTGCTTCAAATGCATTCAGCCAACCGTATGTTTTTGGCAAACGACATTTACAGAGGGCAGTTGTGATCACCCCTACTGACCTTCTACACTGCACAGGCCAAAGAACTGAACCCCCTAATTCCTGTGTTGAGCCCACTTGCATCTAGCACATCTTTTAGAGTGATATTCAACCTTGATTTAAATATTTACACAAACAGCAATATCATAATTTAGTTCATTTGTTGTTTTGGATTTCTCTGTCTATAGCTGTGACCCTTATATTCACAAAACTAGTGGAATAATTTCTTCCATACATTTAGTACGCAGGTCAAATTTCCAAATTGAATCCGAAGGTTCAAGCATTCGATAAATCCTCTCAATTTCAAAAGGCAGTTATTACCTCCTGTTGGTTCCGAGGCCTGATATTAGACCCCAATTTTCCTTCTATACAAAAAGAAATAGTGATAGGCTTACAGCTATCAAACAAGTTCTGTAAAGCCAGCTAATTTATCTACAATAATGTACAGCAAAAGCAGTATTACTAACTACCAAAGATACATTGGGAGACCTCTCCTCACAAGCGTTATTGAAGCTCAGAGATCAGTAACTCTGTGTTTAAGCTTGTCAAGTCATAACATTAACATCTCATGCATCAAACTTATTAACACAGACATCAAACGAAGCAAATTCAACAAGCTCATGAAGAGTTTTCAAGAAGGGAGGTTTTGTGAAGTACTCTTCTAGGGGTCAGCTCTAACATACATCTAAATGCATTACTTTTTCCAAAAGAAGAAAACACAACTGATAACATTTGTGAAATTCCAAGTGTGGGAATTTGGGTTTAAGTTAGAAAAAAATAAAAATCGTTTGCGTGTTGTGACAAAATTACAAAGACCACACTTAGGTTACACAATCGCACAGCTAAGAAACAAAAGTTATTTTGCTTCAAAATTTATAAGCACTTTGCAACAGGAATCAAGGTGACACTGACTTCATATAGTAAGAATTACCTACATGGTTCTGTTCATTAAGTTCCAAGTACAGTAGCTCTGGGCAATTACCTCTTTCATGGCTCTCATGAAGAGGACCACACTGCCATTGCTCTCGTTTTGGATGTTTACTGAGCCATAAACTAAGTGTCCTCAGACAGGCTGCCACATATCTCCGTATGTACCAGTCTTGCTCATGGTAAGAGACAACCTAACCAAGCATGAGAGCAAGAAACTAAGGTAATACTTGAATTATATTACTGAAAAACTTTCCTGGATCAGAAACACCTAAGTTAGCATTCAAAGGAAGTCTTTGACAACGAGACAAAAATTTCACCTGAAAATACGTCCTTTATTTTTCTGCTGTTAGCCTGATATCTTTTGTCAAAGAAGAAGAAATAAATATATAAAAAGATGTGTCTTTTTCATTATGTTCATTATACATATTTATGTATAACTCTGCTTCACATCTTGATTATCTCAATGCATTCTTGGTTAAATCGTATCTTACTACCATCAGAAAAGAGAAATAGTTCTGCTTCTTTTTTAAATAAGGGCAAGTGTTCACTAAAGAGCCATTTTCTTGAGGAAATTAGGTAACTGAAAATTTCAAAAGCAAATTTTAAGTCATAAAGCTTTTATTTTTTCAAAGCATTTGCTATAATTTGCCTTTACTTTATCCATTACTTCATTACTGCAATTACTTTAGACGATCAATTTTAAGAGGAAAAAGAAGCAGTACAGTAAAACTGCAAGCAAAAGGCAGCACAATATTCAGCAATTAAGTTGTGCCTTTGAAATTCACCTCCACGTATAATTTGGTAACCTAAGAGCAAACAGGAAATCTGCAGATTACGAACATTTTTTTCTAGGTGGAGCACATTTTAATGAATAGATATATTTTGAGATATTTACTTACTGGTTGCCTATTTTCATTCTATACTCCCGTAGAGAGCTATGAAGAAGCGCAGGGTGTTTAACTGATTAGATAACAGGATCTGCTTACTCAGCCTAAGTAGAGTTTAAAACTTTTGCTTAATACAGATCTTAAGACTCAGGATCTGTCAAATAAAAACCTGAATATATTATGGTTTGAGAATAAAGCCATACACAGAGACTATTTGTTTTTTAACTACTGAAAATAATATTAATTGGTTTGCATTTGCAGTTGAGGTCTGCTACCAGAATGCAAACAAGCACAGATTATTCAGAACAGAGGACAAGCAGTGATTTTGAAATGTTAATTAGAAACACAAGGGATATCAGTGGGGAAAAAAATATTAATGTGCTGGTTGTGAGAAAAAAAACCTTTTAGAGCAAAGCAGCCAGAATAACACTTCCAGTAAAAACAGAAACATGCAGCCTGCAGGACCAAGTGTGCCCATGTACAGTGCCTGCAGAAAACACTCTTTTGTGCGGTCTTTCAGCACACTGAACATCAAGCCACCTTTCTACAACACAGTACCTCTAGAGTCTCCAGGTTTGCTACAGACCACCTGCATCTCCTGCAGAAAACAATGAGTTTTGTCATTAGATTGGGTGGTCGTGGAAAGCACTACCAAATAAACCAATAGCTTTATTTGGAAAATGGTGCAAGTCCCATTCAGCTACAATTATTAGTTAACACTCACTGCAGTACTAACACCACGAGTAGGTTTTCCCGTCTGGATTTTTGGGAAAGATGCAAACCGATGTTTTATTTTGAAATGTTTAAATTGCAAGAGACACTGTTAAGTACCGGTGTGCCTCTACTGTTCGCCTTTATTGAACTTCAAAGCCACAAAAACTTCAACACAAAATTTCTCTTTTCCTGCTATCATCTTCCATGCCCCTTCTATTGTCATGCCTTCTTTCAGCATCACTCAAACTGAAGAGCAAACAAAAACAAAACGAAAAATTTCAAACCAAACCACACTTAGACATCAATCATAAATGAACCTGATTCTAATGCAGATTACCACAAATTGTGACATCAATTTTATCCCCTTAAGATTAATGACACGCAGCAGAAAAAGTGACAGGCATCATAAACTTCTGCTTGTGTCCTCATGTGGAAGTCCCCACATAAGGGAAGTCAAGTGAAGGGTGAAATTAACTCTTTCCCATTCTCTATTGGGCCACATTATAGAGAGGTCTAAACATTTTTATGTAGTGAACCAACAACAGGAAGAAAAAGGCAACTAAGCACATGGGGATTATTTGTTTTCCTACAAAGCAGAAATTCAGAAACCTATGTGTAGACAGGAAAGGTTACCAATTAAAATGTTACGACTGCTTTGGATAGCAGTATCAAAATATTAGAGCCACTACCACAACCCACTGCACATGCACCTATACCATCTATTTATTTAGTCTAGCTTTACTATCCTCTCTGAAACAGGGAAAAAGAGTTGGTCTCAGTTTATCTCCCATCTATGTGCAAGTTTGAGGGTGCAGGAGGAAAGGTCCTGCAGTTTAACTGCCTGTCCTGGTCTGAGTGAGAACAGAACTAATTCTGTTCATTGATTTTACTTTTCAGCTCAGTTCTTGTAACTCACTGCACTGTCTGAAACCTGTTTTCAGTGTCTGCTGCTGGCAGTGACAACACCCCGTGTTTAGAGTCAGTACCGAGGGCTGGGGTGCAGACCAAGGCCACTGCTGGATCTTGTGCACTACATTGGGGGGTGCAGGAAAGCGAAAGGCGGCACCTGCAGGGAGAAGGAGACAGGGCAGGTGACCCCAAACTGACCAGCGAGGGATTCCAGCCCGTAGACATCATATTGGGTATAAAGCAGAAGGGATCTGGAGGGTCTATAGCTCGCTTGTGGCTCTCTCTCTCTGTGGGCATCCAGGCTCTTCTCCCCTCTCAGCCCACTTTGCCAGCTTTGCTTGGCTCAGGTCCTCTTCCGGTTCCTTCCTTGGAGCATCCCAGGAGGTCTCTCTCTGTTCTGCCTTCTATTCCAATTGGTGTGTTCCTGGATCAGGTACCAGAATCCATTGCTCCCGTCTGCTCCTGGGCCCAGGGTGGGACTCTCCTGGTGCCTGCTCCACAGCGTCAGTGGTGATGGTGATGTAATTACCATCGGGGGTTTGGGTTCAGTACTGGGTTTGTATATATTTGTACATATTCTACTTTTATTATTATTTCCAATCTCATTAAAGTTGTTCTGGTTTCCTTTTCTAATGGCTCAGTCTCTCCCTTATTCCCTTTCTATTCCCCTTTAGGGAGGGAAGGGGGTTAACAGAGAGCATCTGTTACAGCTCTAAGGGGCCACCCTGACCCTAAACTGTGACACTGCCATGCTTGATTAGAAAAATTATACCAAAATTAACCTGTACATTTATTTCTTTATCAAAAAGAACCTCCTTTTAAGAACTTGATTTCACTTATGCTGTAAATAAGACTTAAACTAGTATCACAGTAATTCCCTGCTGTTTCAGGATGCAGCTGATTATTTCATTTAAATTCATATTGATTTGCTGCAACACAGCACACTAATGCAATATAGCACCAACAAAAGAGGTTGGTTGGAAATAAAATCTTTACAATTATACACACACTGGATTTTATCGATACTAATTTTTAAAGACACTGGAATCATCAATTTTGTTACAGTATCAAATGAGATAGTTTAAGACCAGATCCTGAGGATTACACACTTATTGCTAATCAAGTCAGTCTTTTAGAATTCAGAATCTAAGTTCCATTCACACCCAATTTCATCTCTTATAATTAATGGATCATAGAAGAGTAGTTACTAAACACGTTAATGACATTTTAATACAGTCATGAAAATTATATCGTCATAGGAGTCTTACATACAAAACCAGTGGACTATAAAGTTTCATTCTTTCAGTAGATCATACTGGAATTAGATAATGTCTTTTCTAAATTCATCATTCCAGGCTGACCTTCTCAGAAACAAAACAAAACCAACAGAAATAAAAATAGGGGGTTTTGCCCATAGGTACACGAATAAAATACACCAGTGTGTTTTACATATGCTCCTTAATTAAAGCTATTCATATTTCTAGGAGTTGTTAATAGTTGTTTCTTCATTCAGGCATCATTCTTCCTTACAAAAAGGCATCGTGGGACATCTGATCTGTACATCAGGGCTGAATCTACATGTTGGGTGGTACAATACAGCAGCTGTAGATCGAGGCTGCAGTTTGGGAGTTACTAACCATAGAATCATAGAATTATTATGGTTGGAAAAGACCTCTAGGATCATCAAGTCCAACCTTCATCCCAACATCTCCCTAATTGCTAGACCATAGCCTCAAGTGCTACATCTACTCCTTTTTGAAACACCTCCAGGGATGGTGACTCCACCACCTCCCTGGGAAGCCTGTTCTATTGCCCAACCAGTCTCTCAGTAAAGAATTTCTTTCTAATATCCAATCTAAACTTTCCCTGACACAACTTGAGGCCATTTCCTCTTGTTTTATCGTTAGTAATTTGGGAGAAGAGACCGACACTAGCCTCACTACAACCTCCTTTTAGGTAGTTGTAGAGATGATAACCAATGATGCCTACCTGACTTGCTGAATAACAGAGTGCTCTTTCAGTAGTCTGCCTCCAATTAAAGCCTAATGATACTACTAATGGCAGTAACTAGGTTACTTTTTGAACAGGAGATACTATACAAGAAGAATGAACAGCCTTAACAAAAATTATCCCTGTAAACTTGCAAATTGTTATTGCTCTGGCTGAGAAGGCAGCTCAAACTGAACACCAGCATCCCTGCTCACCGTCTACTCCTGAGCTCCTGCTAAATATACACACTTAGACTGCCAGAAGAGGTAATATTTTTATATTTAACTTATCTGAGCTTCCTGTTGCATTCACTATTTCTTTCCTGGGCTTGGCTAAAAATGAGGTACCTTAATGTCTTCAACATTACTTACGTTTTAAAACAGAAAAGCCAGATAATTTCAACTGACCGAAACCTGTACGCAACACAATCTTTTCCATCAGCACTCATCATCCTCTGTACTTCACTCAGATGTTAAAACTGTTTCAATAAGGTTTTTTATTTTGTTGGTTTTTTAAACAAACATTATTATCAGACAATAACTAGACACAGGCAAACATATGCATGCACATTAAGTAATTACAAAATTCTATTTTCAAGGAGGTAATAGAGCCTGTGAAGACAGCTTCATAGTGTTTCACCCTTAATTTCCTGAGCCCAGAAACACACTATTTTAAAAAGGCAAATCTGGTAGTTTAATATTTAACCAGCAAAGCAATCTGACAGCATCCCCTTCTTGCATATATACGTGTAGAGACTAACACAGAAGAGAATTAACCAGCACAGGTCCCTGAATCACAGAGGCATTTCAAGTAAAATCATAGATACACCTTTTCTGACAGGTTGGAATTGCTTCTAGTAGGATCCCTGTGTGCACACATGTGTATGAACTGAAACAACACGATTAGAATGTCAGTGTGGGGTATTCTGGAACCCCTTTCACAAGAGATCATCTCTGCTCCAATGAAAACATCAAGAAATCTGGAAGGTACATGGAAATATCCCTTAGTACTTTAAAAAAAACACAAACAGATTCTCTTTAGTATTATTAGCATTTATTACAGTTATAATAAAAAACAGTTTTCTGAAAGAATTCCACACTGCAATAAAAAAAATAATCCATCTTCAAGGCACTACGTAAAATGCAGATCTAATCCTGCAAGTTACAATTCTCATAACTGTCCAACATGCAAGACACCAATAACTTGATCCCAGATTTTCAAATGTGTGGCAATGCATAATAATGGTGACAGGTATTCAGTGGGATTTCCTCAAAACATCTAGAGCAGGCTGCTACCTAGCTGCAAAGGTTTACAGGATCAGGTTGTTCAAGGGAAGTTTAGATTTAGGCACGTTGGCCATTCGGAAAGCTGCTTCTAGGCGTAGCTAGGTAACATTGCAGCTCAGGTCCCTGGAAGCTTTGCTCTTACTGGAAGTCAAATGGCAACCCACTACAGTGGGTCACTACTGGCAAGATAACCCAGGTAGCTGCAAGAACCCTGCTCTCTAGGCTGTGCTGAGCCTGCTGGCTGTAAACCAGCCCTGCCTAGGAGCCAGAGAGTCCTATTAGCTCAGGCTATCCCCACGCGCCTGCCTTGGCACGCTACTCGGGCAGAGCACTGCAAACTCACGCCAGCAGGACTTCCAAGCCAAATTTGCTCTGTCTCCCCAAACAGCTCGAAGCAGAAATACGGTGAGTCCAGGTTTATCAAAGCCTTGCTGAGTAAGCTCTCCCTGATGCTCTGCCATCCTGCCAGAGCACTTGGAGCACTGTGCACCACAGACTAAGAGAGAGATGCACCCCTGCCTACAGCAATCATCAACAGATCTGTCCCCTGCTGCTTCAAAGCTGTTGTCCAAATCTACAAATCTCCACATCACTGTGCTCCTTCTGAGAATGCAATATAATAATAGGGATTGAGGTCTCTGGATAACTCGATGAAGAGCTGCATTCTTTCTTAGATAAGAGGATCTGCTTAGGGTATCATCTTCCAGAATCCACTGAAAGCCACCAAAAGTAATCAGGTAAAATGGTACTTTATGGAAAACTTCTCCTTGCTCAAGTTCAAGCATGCTGTTCAACATGAACCCTGTATCCAGCTCCTCCTCAAAACAACAAAGCAGTTGCTACATCTCATTCTAAGTTTCAGAAGAAGAAAGGGCCGTGTCCATGCAAAATTATTACTATCACTCCTGTACTGGAAGGCATTCACAAATTCTGAGAAAGGGTTACAATAAAATAAGTGTTGCATGGATTAACAAGCATTCCAACTTAAAAAAAAAAAAAAAAAAAAAAGAAATAAGCAGCTTTGGAAACACCCAGGAATTACTGTTTCTCCTTCCATCTGTTTCAAATCCTGACAGACCAGTGGTATGACTCCATCATGTACACACACACATTCATGTGGGCAGGGAAAAAAACCAAACCTCAGACCACAAGTGGCTTCGGTGGTTTAGTGACCTTTAACCTGCCAGACAATTAAGACCAAGAACTTAACGCCATTCGCCTGCTTTTTCAGCTCAGTGGTCATTTTGCATTTTGCATGTCATAATCGAACACAGACAGCCCAGAAATGTTCACAGGGCCTTTTCCACAACCAGTAAAAAGACCTACTTGCCATTCCACAGAGTTTACAACATAAACTGATTTCAACATCACAAGACTTTCAAGATGATGCATCAAGGACAAGTGTAAGCCAAGCAACTTCAGAGTGTTTTACAATGTTACCCACATTTCAGGTTAATATGAGATTTTTATACAGGTATGTTACTGTGTCTGAGGCCACTGGAATTATACCGCAGCTTCTTTACCAGACTGCATTATATTTCTTCACTGTTCCTACCTACTTTCAAATTTAAGCAAACCCCAGGGAATGCAGCCATTCGGTATTTTTGTTGATAGCTTAGCTGCTTTGCCTCCATCCCTCTCAAGAGAGCTTGTTAGGTGTAATACCTCTAAGAAAAGGTTTAAGTAACAGTTTGTTCCAAGTCCTGAGAGAAGTAAAAATAATTTTAATTATGTTCTCATTTCAATGCCAGGCCATCTTCTTTACTATGACAACAACCAACTACATTCTGTACTGCAACAGATTTTGAGAAACAAATGAAAAAACATCCCAGGCTCTGTATGTTAGGAAGGCAGTTTTGTTTATTCAACAGTACATATCTGAAATGCCTATCATAAAGAAACTATAAAAAACATTTGAACAGGTATTTCTTATAGCAAAAGGAAGCAAGAGAAAAATCTGCAGTATAGCTTGAAGAGAATTCATAAGAACACCTGCATTTGTCAAGCTTTGGCTGATGCCAAGGTATAGGAAAAACATGAATGAAAAACACCAGAGAAAAAGAAAAGTAGCTGGCTTCTCACCTTTGGTTGAAGGAAGTAGTATCGCTGTAAAAGCTATAAAACAAGGCACTCTCACTTCTGATGGCAAAGGTATTCTTACAACCATTGCAGAACCACCAAGCTATTCAAAATTAAAATGCCAAGGGCCATGTCCCTGTCATCTGCTCTCTCTCTGCTAGACACTATAGTTCTGCCCCCACCCTTTTATTTACTTCTACTCATATCTCCACATGTATCCACTAGGGAGATCTTTCTCTGTTCTAAGAGGAGAACTAATGGACATCAGCACAGACATAGAAAAGCAAAGAAAATGGACTAAATAAGCTTTAGGAGGTTCAAAAAGGTACAGAAGGTGTTTATTACTTACATTATAGATGGGGAAAAGAGAGCCCATTGACTCTTTCTGGCCCAGCACTTTGTAAATGAGGGAATGTGGAGAAGTGTCATCTTACATTTTAAAAGAAAAGTTCTAAAGCGATGTACCAAAATTATCTTTCAGATGAGGTAAATGGAGCTGACAAAATTATATTTCCAAAACCCAATCTATCATTTTCAGAAAGGTATTCATCATACAACGGTTGACTAAAGCAGTGATAGTACTATCTAGGATAAAGGATCCTATTTATCTGAAGATGTCATAAAGTAACTGCTAATATAAAGCTTATAATAAATGTTACTCGGTGAACTCAGAGCAAGTCCATAAGGTCTGTGGTAACAAAGTCAGTGACTCCCAGGGCAGGTGTTTGAAGACAACAGGAGTCATAGCTGATTTCGACAGGTGGACTTTGAGAAGCAAAGGTGAAACCCACAGTACTTAACCCTCCGAGAGAAGCTTCACAAAAAGCTGGACCTAGCTATCTTCAAGTCCCTCAATCCTGTCTCTAAATAACAGACTGAAACCTCAGGTTTTTAAGTGCTATTTTCTGCCACCCTCACATATTGGATATCCTTGTTTAAGATGAAACCTCTGTTACTTTAGTTATGGTATTATTTACTTGCTGTGCATGTGTCTTATTGGGGGAAGGGCCTGAAGTCATTTTTTTTTTTTAATCAAAACTTGGGTCATCACTTCTTGTTTATAGCTTTAAGTAAAACCATTAAAAGAAAATAAAACCATTACAAAGAAAAAAAAAAAGGGCAAAACATTACCTCTTTGGAGGTGAGCTCTCTACTATAATGCATTGAGATGCCTTAGAGATTCTCATAGAGGGTTCATACAAGGATAGAGAAATATTTTGTTTTGAGCAGAACAAAATGAAAATCCAGCATAGAAAATCCAGATCCAGATGTTGCTGAAAGAATTTTGTCATCAACATCACCAGGATGAGGATGGTTTAATTCAGAGAGGTATAACCATATTCTATGTAATGAAAAACAAAAGCAGATAAAACAACAACAACAACAAAAAATTCAACCATAGAACAAAAATCCACAGAATTAACAATATGTTGTATAAAGGAGTCTCCCAATAGCTTGATCAGCTCAATACACTGATCACTGATCAGTACTGTTGATCACTTGTAAAGGTCATTCTAACCTAGATTTGTGCTTGATCCTGCTTCCATTAAAATAAATGTCAAAATTCTCCCAAGATTATCTCCTTCATAGAACTTAAGGTATAGGAAACAGTTTTTAACTCAGATATGCTATATTTAGAACAGCAGAGTCTTAAAGAATGTTTAAGTATAGTGAGAATGCTGTAAGGCTGCTAAATACTATACCTCCTCCCTGAACAACAGCAGGGTCAAACTCATCTATTTAAGCTTCCATATTTTCTTTAGCTTTTCAATATTTACGTCAGAAATAATAAACCCATACGTTAGCTGCATGAAGTGCTCAAGGCTAGGCTTAAATTCAATATTTTCTTAATTAGACTTCTGAAAGTCTAATTAATTAAGACTTCTGAAAGTCTAATTAAGCCCTTGTCATAGTATTCTCCAAGAAAAGGGCCTTACTTGGGGATATGACAGGCAAGGACCTTGCTAACAACTTACTCTCACCACTGCTGCTGAAACATGTTAGTAAAGGAAGGGTTAATGCCCAAATTAATTAAAATGCTAAGTACAGACAGACAGAGCAGAAACACACAAGTCCAGTGGGCTGTAAAGAACCTTTCAAGTGGGATACACTTCGTAGCACAATCAAAAAAGATGTCCTGCATGGGTACAATAAAAAGACAGTAAAATAACATCTGCACGGGTTTCAGAATTCCCACTATGAGCAGGTGAACATGTCAGCTCCGGGGGGCTTGCACACAGAGGCTTTCCTGAGCAAACTCACTGAAGAGTATTTCTCATCTTCCTCCACTGGAGCAGCGTATGAGCACCTTCCCTCCCTTTCCAGTCAACACAAGCCTCTATGACAAACTCAGGCTTAGAACATTGGTTGTTAAAAAAAGCCAAGAAAATGTCAATCAAAGCTGATTTGTAACACCTCCTCAACTAGATGAGCCCAGTTCTCCATCCACTGCTGGGAAAAAAACCTGCTCAAAATTCTCAACTTTTGAATTTACAGCACGCCTCTCTCGCTCTATTAGTTTACCCCAGCTGCAAAAACTCACATCATCTGTAACAGAACAGATTCTTCTTGTGACTTTCTAAGAGTCTTCAGTCCTCACAAAGGACAAATACTTTACATGCAGTTTCTTCAAGGCAAAGTACACAGCATTCCATGTCAATTTTTAATTTTAAGACAAAGACTTTCATTTCCAGTTTGCTACAAGCAAAAATCACTACAAGTAGGAGTTTTATAAAATAAATATGCTAGGCTAGAAAAGCTGTATGTGGTTTTTCAGACCGCTTCATAATTCTGTAGTTTTTCCGTGGTCAGTCCGACACTACTGCAGTCTGAAAAGATGAATTCTTTCCTCTAAGGAATTAATATGCAATAACTGAAGGATTGTTATGGTTTTCTAATTACTTCATGGCACCCTGTAGAGAGAACCAACCTTACACAGCAATACATTTCTGTTGATGAAACCATTGCTTTACTTATGTGCCATTTTAGCACGGCATAGCAGGCTGTCACAATCTACCTCCTGCATGCAAGTCAAGTTTTTACTAATGTTAAAAATCTTAATTACATCTTTGACTTAATTGAAGAACCAAATTCTTCCCCAAAACAAGGGGAAAATCCCTAACAACAGATGGTGGGGGATGGAAGGCTGTGCTTGCTTCTTTTAGATGAAGACTGTGGGAAATTGTGGCTTTACTAAAGACCACTGGAATCAGTGACAAGTTTGCATATCTTCTTTCTAGAGCTACAGAAGAGTGACAGGAGCTGTGTTCAGTCATCATTAATTACAGTTATAATTTTCAAAGGTGCACAAGGATATTCTTATCAATTAGTGTTAACAATGGCAATTCTTTGATTTTCTTACAGTAATTCACCTCTATATGCATGCATATGTACTTGGGAACCAATTCTGAATGGAATTTCAAATAATTTTGTTCCAGTAAATGCAAGAAAAAATAATAAAATAATAATAAACTGGCTGCCATTATCATTATTTTTTGCTTAAAACGAATACTACAATTTCATGGGAAAAGAATTAAAATGCATTACGTCCTGCTAAAGCTTTTGAACGTTGAAAACATTCCCAAGATGCAGGAAGTTCCACTTCAACATGAGGAAAAACTGTGAGGAAAACTTCTGCACTGTGAGAGTGACAGAGCTTGGAACAGGCTGACCAGAGACGTTGTCGAGTCTCATTCTCTGGAGACTTTCAACCGGAATCTGTTCCTGTGTGGCCTGCCCTGGGTGTTCCTGCTCTGGCAGGGGAGTTGGACTCAACGATCTCCAGAGGTCCCTTCCAACCCCTACCATTCTGTGATTCTCTGCTTTTGATAAAAATAATGACTGGAAGAAATGTAGTCAAAGAAGCTTCCCTTCACTCTCAAATATACTATGCATAGATGACCACACTACATGCATTGCAAGTCACTGTTCTGACTAAAGACTCTTCTAGAAGCCAGGTGTCAGAACATGAGCTTCCTTCCCTGCCTTTGTTCTGCCAATTAAGCAGCAAACAAGCAATTTCAACATTAAACTACCGCATGGTATTTTCCCGTACAGTTTAGGGGATTTTCTGAGGGCTAAATTCTCTGTCTGTCATTAACATGTTATGGCTAGAGGCAGCCATGAGAGAATGATCAGTGTAGCAAGTGATTGGCCATTTCCTTTGCCCTGTCCAACCCACTAAAATGAAGTGGCTTGGGTTTGGCCACCATGGCGCAACAAAAATGGGTGAAATGCATTTTATCATCTTATTTCTGTTTGAATAGAAAACTACCTAATGCCAACCCATTCAGCCATGGCAACGAGGATTTACAAATCAGTTTTTAGCACTGTCTTGTGGGCATGTCTTCTTCACATGTCCTTTCTACCATGAGTTCTATTACACCACTTTAAGCAATGCTATTTATAAAAAAACTACAAAAAAACAATTCAGAGGAAAACAGTTGGGTAACAATGTTTTATAACAGCTAAAATGCAGCACAGAGCACAGACTCAGATACAAAAAGGGAACAACTTCTCTATTCCACAAGCGATCTCCCTGCAGTCAATGGAGTAACACAGACATTCAAGAAATAACACAGTGCAAATCTGAAGAGGTGCTAGAAACTGGCCTGATTTGAACGGGCAAGGATCTTCAAGGTTTTAAAATGCATCTTCTAAGAGTGAAACCATAACAACTTAATTGACAAACTGAGGAATACCTCCACAGAATCACAGATTCACAGAATTACTGAGGCTGGAATAGACCTCCAAGATCAAGTCCAGCCTATGACCATATCATCAGCTAGACCATGTCACCAAGCACCACATCCAATCTTTCCTTAAACACCTCCAGGGAGGGAGACTCCACCACCTCCCTGGGCCGTCCATTCCAGTGTCTAATCACCCTTTCTGTGAGGAGGCGCTTCCTAAGATCCAGCTGCACACAGTAAAGTCTTCAAATCTCCAAATCTTATCTTTCCCTACCTGACCAGGTTATCCTCCCTTACTTCCCTCACTTCTTTAATTACTTTTTCTTCATATATAGAAAAGCCATCATATGTCATGAAGAGTCATATATTTCAGGATTGAGAAGGGTGTGTGATTCATCTGGCTTAAATATGACACCAGTATGTCCCCCATGACCTAGAAACACAGCACCTTTATGAATTTAAACAGGAAAAGTGTATACAAAAAGGACTTGAAGGAATATTCTGTGTTCAGGAGCTTTTCTGGCATCATGCATAGCAAATTCTAATTATTGGAGGCGGGGAGGACAACACGACACGGGACGGACGGACACAAACGCAATCAGTTGAACTGAAATTTTATAGTTTTGACATTTTCATTTACAATTTAAGAACAGAAACTGCTTCAGAAAGATACAGCTCTCAGTTCACTTCCCTATTCCCTTGCTCCTGGCTGAAATATGTTTGCTAGAAGCCTGTATTATCAGTATAACACTCCCTGGCCCATGACCAGGCAGGGTTCTCACTGGAGCACATTCTGTGTATCCCTTTGGCTCTTCCTAAGGCTGGTCTTTTTTGTGTGTGTGTGTTTTTTTTCTTTTTATATTAATCAATCTGTGTTTGCTATCTGATGGATGTAGATCTTTGACAATCTCCCACTACAGTTATATTCTAACTCATGGTAATTTTGCTAATTGGCACATTTCATCTGTTGTCTCTTGAGGTAAGAGAAATCTTATAGATTCAGACTAATATATGGAATAAGCTAGCACACAGGTATTTACATATGCATAACTATGCATCAGAGTATGGCCAGTTCTATAGAAGAAGCCAGGATAAATGAATGTCAGTAATATTATGAAACTAAATATCATGTTTATATGCAGAGATTTGGTGATTGAAAGTCTAAGCCACAAATCTGCCAAGTCATATTTAGCCAGTCCCTCACTACTGTTTCAAGGCATTATGGAAGCATTCCACATTTCCCTTTGCAGCACTGCTTCACTCATAAGTGCATGCCCCATTTAGATTTGAAATGCTACAAACTTCCATTTAGATTTATTTCAAAACAATTTACTGTGTTGCCAAAGTCAAATGTGGGGTTGGAGTTTGGGGGGATGTGTAGAATTGACTGTGCTGAGTTCTACTTCATTTTCATCGAAGGTTTCCTTCCTTCCTTACTTCCCTCTTTGTTTACAGTAACAATAATAATTGCACAAATATAACAGCCTTGAACTGTCTGGTTTATTCACTGAAATTATATCATCAGTTTCCACACCACCAGAACTCATTTTCTGTCTTTTTGCTGGATTCACATCTCAGATTTCCTTCTAATACAAACAGAAGAAAAGCAAGGTTGGGCAGCCCACTGCTGATACCACATCCTAGGGATTGCCTTTGAGGGCTCTGTCCCAAAGTTTGTACTAAAATGTAAGCAAAAGAGAGTGTCTAAAGTACAAATTAAGGGTGCTCTTTGGTAGTTTTAGTTTTGATTTCTAGTTCAATGAACAAAAATTAAAATGCTAATCTTTCAATAAAGTTATCGGTTATTAACTTTAAAATTTGTTTTAAACCAAATTCAACACCTTTCATTTCAATTAAGCCAAGGGTATAACAGAACTGTAAGAGCTAGCTGTGAAGGTAACACATTAAAAATGCTCAAATAGCTGACAAATATGCATATACTAATGCAAAGAAATTTCTGCTATGTTAGAAGTAGAGCTAATTGAGATCTATTACTCAGGTGGAAAAAAGATAGCAAATAAATTTGTATGTAGGGCAGGTGACACTGTACATTTCTTGTTTTCCCTTAAAGCATCTAGTTCCTTCCTAGGTTTCCTAGAAGTTTCAAAAAATGACAGCAATGCAATTTTCTTAATCTCTTCCGATTTTAAAAGAATCTCATATTAGCAGTAGTGATAAAACGCAGCAACTTTTCAAATTAGCAGAAAATAAAGTGCATGGAAATAGAGACTTTGTGCTGCTTGCCAGACTGCAAAACGTGTGCAATTCATTGTTGAATCCCTTCAGAAATGCTCACACAAAAGGTCGCAAAACAGCTCCTTCTGTACAGTGCAAATTTAGGTTTTTGAAGTTAGTGCTAACTGGTAAATTCTTGTTCTATTTGCAGGTTACACTTCTTTTTGCAATTTCTGTGATGTCCAAGGAGAAAAACTACTCTTAAGCGTAGCACTAGGTCTGTCATTAAAGACCTTCCACCATGATTTAAAGGATCATGAGCATTTCTATACATATTAATGAAGTTTTTTTTCACCGCAGTTTTAGTAAAAGACTCCATGTATTTTTGATTGCTATCGCAAAACTGAAGTTCAAGGAGAAAATAGCTAAGACTTTTTTATTAAAAGTGGTAGCAGCTTAGATACTTTGCTTTATCTAAACCATCTCAAGTGGTTTTTATAACAAAATTCCAACAGATATCCATTCTTATGCTAACACTGTTGCATTAAAGGGGTTTACTGATATTGCCCATTACACGTTCACTTACCCAGCCAGCAAATACACGAGGGAAACAGGTTACCTTCCAATATGTTTACGAGCAGAAATATGCACTATAATAACCATATAACATACATTGAAAGAGAATGAGATATAATAAACATTGAAGAAAAGAACACCATCGACTTAGAAGTACATACTCTTTAGAAATAAACAGCTATATATATATATGTATTTTTTTGTGGCTAGTACTGCTGTATGTAACATTTTCAAAGTAGTTACCATAATTCATAAATAATGTCTATAGAAGAAACTAAGAAACAAATCCATTATGTTAGTAGCATCCCCAAGAGTGGATTGTATTATCTAGATTTGATATACATTAATCAGGTAATTGGTAAGAATTTCATCCTTTATAAGCACTGAAAAGTCACCATTATTTAACTGTTCTACAAATGTTAACAAAAAGTCATGATCTTACCCCAGGTCAACAGGAAGAAACCCCAACCCATCCAAGGTTTTTCCAATGACCAGACAGGAGATCTGAAAAAGAGAATAACAAAGGGTTTGTGACAAAGCTGACACCCAGCACTTTGAAAGGAGCAAAATCAATTGTGACATTTTTCATTTATTTGTAAATGCCTCTTTGGCAGTAGGCTCACTCAAAACGACAGTTGACTCTTATAGAATAGGGGAGGTGATGGTAAAATAGAGGAATCCTGACAGTTGCTTTAATGAGATTCTGCATTAGGACCACTCTACCACTTTCCCTCAACAAGGAGTATGCCCTTCACTTTCAATCTTATATCCTCCAATTTGGAAAGCATTAACCCTATGAAAAACTCTACTGAGCCTCCTCTAATCATCATCACAGCTCTTCTTTCTGCTTTCTTCCCTATCTCACTGACATTTATGTATGGAGCCCGCTCACAATTCTAAATACGTATAAGTAGCATAGATCAAACTAAATGTCAACTTCATAGTATTAATGAAAGCTACCTGCAGAGTGTGTGTGTGGGGGAAGGACAAGACTCTTGAAACATGTGCTCTTTCCTAGTATCAGCTAAGGTCAGCCCACAGAGCAGCATAATTCCAGCTCTAGGAATTATGCTACTGGAAGAGTTCAATGCAAGAGCCTCTGATGCTCGCATTTTCTTTATTGCAAAAATAAATAGGGAAATTTGTAACATGACAGAAAACTTGCCTTGCGAATATTGGGAGAATAATCATTCTGGTAACAGAAGCAGACAAGGGAATTTTAATAACTGTAACAACATGCAGCATACCACCAAGTATTTCACGAAGAGGCCACTTGCATGAGGTTCTAATGCTTGAGTGCACTTAGACACACCTTCCATCTGAGCTATTTCATTCTCAGATTTTCCAGTAATAATGCTTTTTGTTGGTCTTGTTCAAACTCTATTTCTAGTACAATATCACATATCTTGCAATGGAACTAGATGATAATACTGAATATATCACAGTAGCCCCAGGCTGCACTGAAATTAGTATTGTATTCTCTGTTAACATCTGTGAAACATTTGTTATTACAGAAGTACGTTTCCTGTTACAAAAAAAAAGAAAAAAAGCCACAAAACCAAACCTCTGATATTGGCATTTGCCACTTTTGCATGAAGTAAACAAGTTTGACTTGGAAAAGTAAACCATCTGCAAGGATACTGCTCAGTCTGTGTTTCAGAACACAATTCCACATGTATGAACTCTGGCTAAGTCAGGTTTGGGGGAGTTATACCACAGTCTGCTAGACAATTTGTCTACATTAACTCTGAGTTTATGTTTCTTAAAAAAAAAAAAAGTGAGAGATGGGTCACCTTCATGAGTTCAAGCAGTTTGCCAGACAGCCTTCAGAGAATCATCAGTGCGCTAATCAACAGCTCAAGCATAACTTCCACTTTCCATTTGATTCATTCATTTCCAAAAAGCCCACACCTTTTTAAAACACAATGGAGTCTGTCAGGAGAAACATTTTTGACACCTTCAATTTGAGGATGCAGACTAAAAGTGTAAATTTGAAGTCTTTTTCAAAATCCTTCCTGGTATATAAGATATTCTTAAAAGTCTCAATCGATAGACAAAAGGACTGTGATTCACTTTCAATATTAGCTTATATTTTCTCTTAGGGAAAATTCACTCTTCAGGGAAACATTTTTAAACTAACATAACAAAGCCTAGCACAACATTAGATCACCTACCGAGTATATCAATCTGAGTTAAAAAAAATAAAGTACACTTCAAAACAAATTCTGTGGTGGGTTTTTTTTCTGATTGGTATCACTTCTCCTAAATGAAAGAAATCTTCATATTTCATTCTTAGAAATACAGAGTTAACTCCTAGCAACCTAGAACGGTTTGCATTGGAAAGGATCTTAAAGATCCAGTTCCAGCCCCCCTGCCATGGGCAGGAGCACCTTCCACTAGACCAGGTTGCCCAAAGCCCCATCCAACCTGGCCTTGAACAATTCCAGGGTTGGGCCATCCACAAGTCCCCTGGGCAACCTGTTCCAGCACCTCACCACCTCACAGTAAAGAATTTCTTCCTAATATCTACTGTAAATCTACCCTCTTTCAGTTTAAAACTCTTATCCCATCCATATACTCCCTGATGAAAAGTCCCTCTCCCATCTTTCTTGTAGGTCCCCTTTAAGTACTGAAAGGCTGCAATAAGCTCTCCTCAGAACCTTCTCTTCTCCAGGCTGAACATCCTCAACTCTCCCAGCCTATCCTTGTAGGAGAGGTGTTCCAGCCCTCGGATTACCTTTGTGGCCCTTCTCTGGACCCACTCCAACAGGTCCATGCCTTTCTTACACTAGGGGCCCCAGAGCTGGACACAGCACGGCAGGTGGGGTCTCAGCAGAGTGAAGCAGAGAGGGCGAATCACCTCCCTCAACCTGCTGGTCCCACTTCTTTTGATGCAGCCCAGGATGCAATTGGCTTTCTGGTCTGCAACTGCACGTTACTGGCTCATATTCAATTTTTCATTCACCAACACCCCCAAGTCCTTCTCAGCAGGGCTGCTCTCAATCCACTCATCGCCCAACCTGTATTTGTTCTTGGGATTGGCTCAACCTGTGTGCAGGACCTTACACTTGGCCTTGTTGAACTTCACACGGTTCACAGAGGCTCACTTCTCAAGCCTGTCAACGTCCCTCTGGATGGCAACATGCATTTCCTCTAGAATAGAAAAAAGTTACTATTTAGCTCCACGGAAGGCTGTTTTATAATTCAGGCAGGTGATCTGGAGGCACAGCAAAGCAATAATGACTAACATCACATACTAGAGGGAGTATAAATTTTAATGATACCACTCATAAAACCTACATTTTAAAGGTTACAAAACAGAAACAAGCTTACAAAGCAAACACATAAATCATTCCAGGTGTCGGGTTCCTACTCCTTAGCTATTTTAAGCATTAACAGCCTGTCCATCACTAAATAAACTAGAATATGCTGTACTTATTTTATGTAGGACTGAAAAGGAACGTACACTGGAGTTCAGCAAGCGTACATCACTGTAGTCTCTCTTCTCAGCAACACAGTATCCGTGATTTATACATTCACTGATTTATTCACTATTCAATAAAATTAAATGAAAACACCCATCCAAATTCACTTACATCTAGATAATATCACAACACTACATAATTAGCATTACATAAGCTAGGTAAATTACTTGGACTTCTTATCCAGACACATGAATGCACTTAACTATTTGCACATACGCATTTCATTGTAGACCCTTAAATATCTTTAATGGGGCATTCACTTCAGAGACCTCATCACTTGAATGTTCAGAGACAGTTAAATATCCAGGAACAACAAAGTCCATTAAAATACTAGGCTGCTCAGTGCATTTTGTCGTTGGTTTTTCAGCCTTAACTTCAAAATTTTATTGCCTTGCATATAAAATTAAAGTTCACACAATAAACTGCTGTAACATTTATCAAGCACTCAGGCTTCTGCACAAATCACCACTCACAAGCACTACACTCCTGATTATCTGCACCAGGTTGACCTGAGCTATTACTAACACTGATGGAAACATTAAGCATGTTACAGTTCACATCCATTTGGTACCAGAAACTGATAAATCAAGCAGTAATTGTAGGTCCAATATGCAAATAAAAATAAGTACCACCTTTCCAAACCAAAAATCCCTAGCTGATCATCCTGCCGTCCCCTCCAACCTAACCTCCATCCTGTCTGTTCTTCAAATTCACTGATCTTACATGTGCCTAAAAAACTCTCCTTGTAATGTCAAGCACCAAGTTTTACCATCATAATGGCTCGGTTAAGTTTTGTCTAGTCTATCCCCCAATCAACCTCTCTGAAACAACCAAAGTGGTTTGGGAGTCAGTTTGGAGATGAATGGCCTCTCTCGTGCTGGAAACGCGTAAACCCAGCTTGCTTTCAAGAACAGGGAAATATCCTCTGCACATCCTCATGTGGCCCACAATAAGGCTATTGTCCAAGGGCCATGACTTTCATGGGGGGCAACACTGACACAGGTACCAGTTATAGCAATCAAATGCTCTGAAGCACACATCACTTTTGCTTGGAGTAACAAGGAAGAAGGACATTCTGAAACTACAAACCTTTTCTTCATCTTGCCCTCCATACTGATGAAGAAGAGCATTGCAAAGTAGCTTTCTAGCCTGCTCTCCACTCATACCATGAGGAATAAAGAGAAACAGGGCCTTATATTCTCATTTTTATTACTTTAATTGGGCTGCAATTACAACTCTATTGTCACCCCTATACATAAGCTATCAATACCATTTTAAATGCCTGATCATTAAATCGGTGACTTCGGGATAATAAGCCACAATTAATGCTGAACTTTGACAGACTTGTCATTCAAATCCACTATCTTTTGAGCTGAACTGGATTTTACAGGTAACATGTATAATTTTGCTCCGTGGTCACAGAAACTGGCACCTCCATCTCACTGCATGGAGCTTCCACCTCCACAAGGCAAACATATTCCAGGCTCCCTTCTGGAAGCAGTATGCCGAGGGCTAGGCTCACACAAAGAGCTTTTGCTGCACAATGCTTTCCACATACTGGCTCAGAGCTTTTAGCTTTGAGAGCTAACTCAGCTTTAACATTACTTTTCTTCTTAACATCCTTCTATGTTTGAGCTGTTTAATGGGTAACTCAAAAGTGATTTTATTTTTTTTTTCCATAAGTAGGTAAACATTAAAAAAAAAACAAAACCCACACACAAAAACCAACCAACCTCTTGAACAAGGTCATTTTGCCTTTCTGCAAAGTCCAACAAGACTACCGGGTAAACTCAAAATCCTTCCATGTCAAAAGGCCTGTTTCTATTGCCAGGACTTCATTACTGAATATAGATTTGGGATCTAGTCTCACAACTACCCAGCTTTCACTGGCAACACTCACTGGATTTAAAACTGCAACTTTGCATTTGAAAATTCTGCATCCAATTACCAGCTAGAGGCAACCAATCTCTTAAACTGTGCTGGCTAAAGAAAACTCAGTATTTAGTTTACAATGGCAATAAACACCTAAATATTTTCATTAAGCTGTTCTCCTTACACCATGTCTTTAATTCTGAAATCTCTTCCTGTAACTCTGGAGGAACTTTAGCTAAGTAAACTGCTAACGTATTATTTTTCCAATCTTTGTTTTCTTTAGGAAATTATCTAAGAAGAAAAACCTTGAACTGTGATCTCAGCATTCATACAGCAGTGAACTTCAGATACAGTAATTGCATTTCTGTGAGCTATGGCAACTTTCCCATGGGGGAGAAATGACCTGGTAATTCAAGAATGACAAAGTCAAAAGTAAGGTAAGCCGGGGGAGGGAAAGGATTTCCCCCTAGGATGAGATAAATATAATTTCTCACGGCAGTGTATATCTCTCTTAAGCCTCAGGTGGTTTTAAGTTAATGAGATTAGTTCCAGCAGGCAGTGAAATCCCAGGATATAGGATTTCTATTTCAGCAGTTTTCACTTCATCCAGCAAGCACAGTGAAGTCAATCTTTGTGTCATTTTGTTATTGTCCTGCTTTGGTTCTCATTCTCCGACTCAAGCCTGGCTAAAGCACTGCGCAAGGTTGACTGGAAAGCTTAAGCATCATGTAAAGAGCGAGTTTAAATGTTTAAAAGGAAGGAGAAAGGCAGCAATCTTAATCTCTAGGAAAGGATTTTAACTTAACTTGTCAGATGTACTTTTAAACGGATTTGATCTTGTACTTCTTAAAAAAAAATTAAAAAGTCGAAGGTCACACACATTTTATCCTGAGTACACACCTACTTAAATAAATAAATAAATACATACATAAAATCAGGATGCATTGCTGGAAGAAACGCTGCTGCTTTTTTTTAAATTCGGTCCCTAAAAACAGCTTAGGAAGACTGGCTATTGCAGTATCTTCAACATGCTAAATGATTGCCAGCTAGTTCTGGTAACAAAATGAGCTCCTATCCCAGTGACTACCCCCTGAATGTACAAACTGGGGTTTCACTCCAGTTCCCAGTTTTACTTATACAACAAAACCTTCACTCCTGTTGCCAGTTCCAGCCATAGCACAGCTTAAACTGGGGCAGACTCATGCGGTGCTAGGAGAGGACAGCATTTTGTGTCTCTCACGACAGGGCACAGCAGGAGAATTCAGAAGTATACAGAATAAGTACCTGGAGCTATCTGAAATATAAATCATTCTACAGAGCTGTTAAGCAGAAGGCTTTTAGAAGATAACATAATGGGAAAAAACCTGAAGTCAGATGATAACACTGATTTCCACGCACTAAGAATTCTTCCACACCCAGCCTGATTTCAATTTACAATCACTGCATATTAACAGCCGCTGATTTAACAATTGTTTCATACTTGGCAGTATTGTTAGCTGTGAATATAAGTTAAAAAAAATATTTAATTAATTTATACTGGTAATTTTATTGAGGTTAAGAAAATGCAGAAAAATCTAGCATTGACAGCATGCTTTGAGTGGCTCTTTCCCACTCAACAGGAGAATGACCACAGCCCTTTCCTCTTCTCATGTGAAACAAAGCACGTAGACATCACATCAAGGAACTGCACATCATATTAGTCCTAGATTTCTTTCCAAGACAGTCTGATTAAACTGTGTATCCAGAAAGCCCACAAAGAAATTATTTTCATCAGGGTAATTTAACCTCAGTATAGAAGACGAACCCTATTCAAAAGCCTTTCTAGAATGCCCAAGTCCATCGCAGGAAAAGCTGTGTTTATTCAAGCAGTAACTTACAATCCTGACTTTAAAACAGGCAAATGACACCCACACAAACATCACTGTTCTGACTTTGTTGTGGTTTGGGTATTTTTTAATTATTATTTTTACTCATAAATCTGCCTTCTCATTCTGTGCCAGTACACCACGCCGTAATCTTTATTCTTCATCCTTCACAGAGATGTCCTTCCTACTTCAGTTTTTGGCACTTCATTAACCAAGTGTCTTCAGTTACATGACAAGTTTCCTTTGCCAAAGGAAAGGGTGTGTTCCTCTCACAGCTCAGGGTGAAGAGTGGCAAAAGCTAAGAGCAACTGTTCAAAGGTGCAAGATCCTATTCCTTTTTTTTCTGTGGAAGTACTGAGCTAGAACCTCACCTGGTAGAAAAGTGCATACTGGAATTGAAAAGAGGTAACCTGAGCGAATCAATCTGGAGACACGGAGACCAACATCTGACCACAAATGGGTCTCTAGCAGATTTCAAACCTTAATAACCATTGGAATCTGGTATGCTGAATAAACACCTAAGCATTCAGTATCCACCACCACTCGGAGTGGCTGTACGTTTGAAAAAGGCAGCTGTACAGGGATGTAGTATCACATGCAAGTGATATTAAAATGTATTCTCCTGTCAGGATAGCTAAATGTTTGCTTACCTGTGAAGTAAATACACATTTGCTCTCAAGTTAAACTCACTATTTCCAGATGCTCATGGAGCAAAACGTTCCTTTTTCAATTAAATATAACATGCAAATATGATTTCTAACAATATGAAAATGAACTACTAGGGTAATTGTTCTGGAAGTACTGCAATTATAAGTGTCATCAGAAAGCATTATGTTTTCTGTTGGTAAAAGAATTGTTTTGTAATGGGTCAGGAAACTCCTTTCACACACTTTATTAATCAGCACACAAGCTTCAAAAAGGAAATCTATTTTAAATTTCTCCCATCATTTCAGTCAGCCTCTGAAAGTAACAGGCTTACCAGAAAAATACTTATAAAACTATAATTACAGAGTGAGTTACCTTAAAACAATGTTTTCAGAAGAAAAGAAAAGAGAAAACTAATGGGCTGCAAGTACATACATTCATTTTAATGATATAAGGGTCAATTAAAATGAACAATTTGAATCTCTTGCACAATTACATGACCCTCATACAGAAATACTCTCCACAAGAGAGGCTTTAAAAGTGTTCATTAATAGATGTACGGTGTTGTAGAAGGTTTTTGCAGGAAAACAGTGCAGCTTTGGGATTCTATTTTAAAGTGTAAATGTGTGTTCAGTGTCCTTAATCTATGCTGACCAGTTTATTATTAAAAAAAAAATATGTATCAATCTACATGCTTGCTTTAACCTTACCTTTCTCTTGGTCAAGTCCACTTTTACTCCATGCAATTTCCTTGCTAAATGAATCATTGCAGAAAAGTTCCCTTGTAAAGCCTACTATCAATAGAATAAAGGATCAATGAGTCCAGCTCTGTCCTGGAAAGTATGGAGAATAACCCATGCCTAGGGATGCACTGATACTGATGCACACATCTTCTCTGTGCTTTGTTTCTTCTTCTCACCTTTGTTTACCTCTTAATATCTGCAACATTAAAAGAAATCTATTACCCTAGAAATCTGACTACAGGTTATGTTTTACAGAAAAAGGGAAGGAATTGAATCTCCACTAAGACATCTTTATATTGCCATAAAAATGGTGGAAAAGGGGGGTGTATATGAGAGCACATATACATAGAAATAATACACACTTCCCTGCACAAGCAGAAAGCAGCCACAGTATTACTGGGGAAAATATCACACAGTTCAGTGATTCCCCTTTGCACGTGAACATAATCCAACAACTGCAGCTCTGCCTGGCCAGAGCACAGTCAGAATCTGGCTAGGAGACATCACACAACACTAGATGCTAAGACTGAGCGATACCAGACAATGGCAACACTAAAAGCTTCTGTGCTTTGCTTGCATTGCAAATATCCTAAAGCAAGGCTACTTTTGAGAGTGAAAAATAACAAGGTGATAGAATATCAAGTTTTACATCCCATATTCCCTGAAATTTTTGTTGCTAAGTCCAGAGGTCTGCCTGTCATCGTTGCCTGGGTATGTCAGGAAAGATTCAGCTTCCTTCTGCTGTAGGAATACAGCAGAACAACCTAATGCATTAGACAGAACCTTGTTTGGGAGAGGAGAGAGCTGCTGGCATCAGCCTGATGTGTATGAAAGAAGACAGGCTACAAAGTTTAAGGAAGTGGGGAAACTTTAAGATACAGTTTTCTGATTAGAAAAGAGATAATGAAACGGACAGAAGTTGTCAAAAGAATTTTCATTTTGCTTTACATTTCCTGAAATATGTATTGATTGATACAGTCATCGTCTCGTTGCAGTAAGCATTAGATTAGGGCTATTGAACTAACTCAGGATGATGCATCGCATGACAGCGAGAAAAATTAAATAGCTCAAGCTGCAATCTTGTCAGATCTCCAAAACCAGACAGGACATGAGCGATCTGATAGGGAACTCCCACAGAAAGCTGGGAAATACAGCTGGGAATTCAGCTCCTGTTCCCACTGAGCAAATGCCCAAGAGACTTGGTTCTAGAGACTGAGACTTTGACCCAGGCTTCTGATCACGGTGATCATTAATGATCACCAGTCACACCTTTTGCAAGTTAATCCTCTTGCTCTTGTGAAGCACTCCAGTGACATTTTCAGCCATCTCAACAAAGAACAGCCCTAGCTTACAGAGCTCATGCATACAGGAATAAAAATGAATGCATCTACAGAGTCCTTGAATGGAGCTGTCCAAGCATTTTCATCTAATGACAAAGACGACTTACAGTTAGAAAAGAGGGCAGTTACACAAAGGGTACCCCATCAATCTTCCAGTAAGAAGTGCCCTTCACTTCCTATGCCAGACAGAAGCGCTGCACTCTTTTCTATGCAGCAGCTCAGTGGATGAAAATAATTACCTGCAGACAAGATCTTTGAACCACCAGACCACAAAATCTCCCTAAAACCACTGTGTACACTCAGCCCATCAGGATGTTGCACATCCTTCATTAAAAGGACCACAGAACCACATGAAAACACCACCACGGAGGATTCTCCCTTGCACAGCCTTTCTCACTACAGGCCTAAAGCAGGGGTTTCCACAAGCTACCAACACATTCCATTTGTTTAAGAATGGTCTATTTTAAATAAGCGACAGCGTGCCAGTGCTTTCCAAACATTATAGCAAGGTTCATTCTGTACCATTAGGATGGTCGTGGAGATTGTGCTGGATGAAATTAAGTGCTGCTGCAGTTCATTAATGATTTTCAGACGTTGGATTCCAGTAAAGTGCTTTGGTTATTTCACGGGACTCCGCTTCCTGTATGTCTCATGTATTAGCTTGCGGCCGGTTCACATTCCTGAAGAAACCTTGGAAACGTGCAACGTAATCTCTTTTAACACCATTATGTAAAACTCATCACATTAACGTTAGCAAGAGTCTGCTCCAGAAGAAACTCTGCCAAGTTTTAGTTACTCCTATTTTCAACCCCTTTATCAACCTCACTCCTGTGAGTTTTCATGTTACGTTGATTTCATCGCTGCCACAAAGGATAGTGCAGATATCCCACTTCACTACAAGGTGCCCAGTCTTAAGCAAATAAGCAGGGAACAGGATTTACGTTTGATCTGAAGACACTGATAACCTTGAGTTTTAAACCGTACCTGACATTTCCCTGATCTTCACTTGCCATAAGAAAGGTAGAAAGTCCTCAACTGCAAATTACTAAAAATAATCATCTGCAACATTTGACCTTGGATAAAGCAATGTCAAATTGACCAGCAAATTTTTCTGAGGCATCACTGTTATTAACTTGCAATTTTTTCATTTCAGTCTGCCACTGATGCTTGGCAGGTTATAATTTTTCATTTTCTCACTTGGCTGATGCTCAGTCAAGTAGAGATTATGGAGATAGTGGTGGAGAATTTTTACAAAGAGATTTTTTCCCCTTTCACTCTACCATATCAAGATACAAATACAAACCATCCTTATGAAGTGGGTTACATTCTGGTTATAACAGGATTACTGTTAAAAAGAGAGCCTTTTTGGTACTCCAGTGTCAGAAGCAGTTCTTGTCTTATTTGGAACTCATGAGCTCTCCAGTGGGTGAACAGACAGCTGTACAACTACCACCTGTTTAGTGCATCCCTCACAGACACAACATGGCCTAACTGCACCCCCAACTTACAGCTAATATACAATAAAATTGTACAATTTTAGTGTCTTAGTCCTTTCCCTTGAAGTGACCACAGTGACCAATCCTTCCTCCCTCTCTCTCGTTTTCTTTTTTGCTCCATCACCTTCCTTTTCTCTCGTCATTCCTTTGCTGCAGATTTAATGCATAAAAGCTGTAATGAACAACTCTTCCCAGTAATCCAATCTGGAACAACACTTCTTTCAAGAGTTTGAGGTTGGGAGTTTTTATTTGGTGTTTTTTATTCCTCTTTCTTTTTCCTTTCTTTTTTTTTTTTTTTCTTTACCCAGATATTTCCACAAGGAAAATGCCCAGAATACAAATATCTACCTGAACACAAACATCCAGAAATGTGATTTCATTTAAGTTGTTCTGCCTCTGGTAATGAACCAAAGCATCCTTCTGCCAGAAGATCCATTTTGTGACATTTGTCTTGGACTAAAAATACCTGTCCCCCAAGCAACCCTGCTGCAGGAACTGTGTGTGGTATGCTGTGAATATTTGCAGATCTTTCCTCATTATCAAAAAATATTTTTCTATTACTATTATTCTAGTTAGGGCTTGTGCTAGAATATACATTGCAAGGGAAAGCTGAAGAACATATTAAAGCCTGGTACACGAGAAGCCTAAGTAACAGTGGAATGCATTATCAGAAATCAGAAACTATGGTTCACATGAAGGTGGAGACACCACTATGTTGTTACTGCTAGATCAGCATGAAGTTACAGCCCAAAGGACATTAACAGATCCTGACAAAGCATGTCATTGCCTCCGTAATTATCCATTTTTTAGACTTCCTATTCAAACCATGAATATTCAGTAAAAAGCAGCATACGTCTGTTGTAATCACTGACTTGAGTGCACAAAGAAACAGGGTCACAATTTATACAGGCTTTGCTTTGTCTTTTTTAATTGTCTTTTCAAGTATCTACTATACTCGCAACAGTCTTGCCACACACTTGTGCTTGATACACTGACTGCCATTGAGAACGTAATATCATTCATTCAATGATATTACAATTCTGGCTGATAACTAGTGGACATAAGGTTTCCAAAATCATATGACTATAAAGAATTATAATGGTTAGACCTAATTTTATTAAGATTTCTGAAATTTCTTTAGAAAGCTTAATGTCATTAATTTTATAGACATGGAAGTGAAAGCGCAGGAAAGAAAATCAGTTTTGGCCAAGGCCATCCAGAGGAACAGCAGCTGCATTTGAATATTGACTAAGTATTCCAAATCCAAGTGCATTCCATCCTGTGTTTAGTTAAATATTCATATTCTGGACATCTCTGAACAGAAGATAATTACCAAAAAAAAAAAAAGAGAGGAAAAAAATAAAAAATACATTAAAAAAAAAACCCACAAAACAAAACAACCACAACCACAGTTCAGTTCTTAAAAGAAGAGGCTGAGACAATTTCCTAGAAGTTCAGGACTACCTTTCCAGTAGCCACACAGTGTAGAGAACAAATTATGTCAGCTGAGGAGCTCCCCAAGAGCCTATCCCCAGCTTTGAGAGAGCTACTAGTTTTCTTTTCCCTAGCTTACAACCCATGGGAAACTGCTTTTAACATCTCCCAGTCCAATTAACACATCCAGCCAACACCACAAAGTCATCACACAGGGAGCACTGGGATCTCCAGACGTCTTGTGCCTCAGAGCATCAAGAAGCCTCCTGGACAGCTCCAGCAGGTAAGGAATAGACCTGCACACACGGCATCGATCCTGCTTTATGTAGAGTGCTAGTTTGGCCATACAGTTTGCAGACTTCTATAGCCACTACTCAGATAAAACATTAGCTCTGCTCTTGGTATTTTAATTCTGATTCTAGTAAAATATTTTTTTCAATTAACCTGGGACTAAGCTGGAGAAGTCATATTTCAGTAATATAGAAATATATTGCCATAAGCTACTTTATAAACAGTACTTTTATGGTTCATGTTTTACATTTTTTCATTCACCTCTCAAATTGGACTCCTTCTATAAGCTGATTAACATTAATTTACCTCTTAGCGACCACTTGTTCCAGTCAAAGTGTATCACGTGATGTAAGGGGAGGACAACAACAAAAGAGACAACTATTTTGTATGAGTCAAGTCTGCATTAGTCAAGACAGCAGTAGAACAATCAAAGTCTTTTCACACATTTCTTCACACCAAATTAATTCCCTTCAAACTACCAAATTTGCAGCAGGTCTGACCTGAAGTCCACTAAGTCTGACAACAGACACGTTTGGATGAGAAGAGGCATGAATTACAGATATGTCTGGAGCTGCAGCCTCCAGCAGTCTCTGGTAAGATCTCTGGTTTTTAAACAGAATTTGATAGCACTATGAGTGTAATTTCAGAACAAACAAAAAAAGACCAGAGAACTGTTTGAATCCTTATGGGCCTGCCTAGAATTAATAGGCATAGATCAAGAAAAATCAAATTGAAATAAACTATTTGTGAATCTCTGTTACTTATGCATAAAGTTTTCACAAATTATCACTAGGAATCAAAATCAGAAAGACTCCTTGATGACCACTGACGTGAGAAGACACAAGTTTTGTACTCTCACATTAGCATGATACATTCACTTCAAGAATCCAGGTACTACTTTTATGCAAATGTTGCTCTTATGCCAACCTACGTGCACAAGGGCTACATGGAAGGGACCCTGCAAATGACAGAACTGGGATTGTTCACCTTTTGACCTTCAACTAAGAAAAGTGAGACTGGATAGTTAAAGCATGCAGAAGACCAGCCCGTATTTTGTTTTCACCATTTGTGAAGCATTTACAGTCATCCGAGTTTGCCAACGACTGCAGATCCCTAATCCTGAAACAAGTAATTATCTCCTCGTGAAGAAGTGAAGTGAGATTTCAGCAAGTGCTCATTAATTTGTTGAGTAAGCAGAGGAAAGAATATAATCTCAGATATAAATGCTTTGCTGAGCGAGAGCCCTGACTTATGCACCAGGTGATCAGTCTGGAAATCCAGAAATTTGCATTTCATTGCCCCCAGAATAGCTTGGCCAAAGCAGTCACTACAAAAGCCCAGCACCTCAGATATCTGATATCTCAGGTTGATTCTGGATTGGTACATACTCTACATACTCCAAGTCTTTTATTTTGCCCAATACATCCCTGGAAACTTGGTCTTAAAACAATGTCAGAAAAAGCCATAAGAGAAAGAAAGGTCAGCAGCTGGGGGAAGGAATAAGCCTTGTCCAGATGTTCACACCTAAATAATGGAAAGACACTAAGCTGCTAATGAAAATAAAAGTTGACAAATTAAGACACGTATTTCAGTAGTGGGCTATTTAAAAAACAAACAAACAAACAAACAAAAAAAAAATCAACTAATTGCAACATTAATCTATAAGCCATTAATGGAAAACCAAACAGTTTTAATTGATAAAATGCCCAAATATTCCAACAGTTTAACTTCATTACATCCAGCTGCAAAATCTTGCAAATTTTAGGCTGCGTACATTTGTTTTGTTCAAGCCTGACCTGTTGTTCAGCACACGTGATGCAGCCAAGGGAGTATGTGGAAAAAAAATCCGCAAGCAATACAAAATTGTAGCAGCCCTCACAAATGCACCCTGGAAAAGCTCCAGAAATATCTCATCTTACCAACATTTCAGATAAACACTGAATCCCTCTTTACACAGTATTGCTCTTCTTATTAGATGCCCTGATAAACCAGACTCTTCAGTACTGAGTCTGCAGCCAATGCTCCTTGATTCAACTAATTTTCATTGGCACTTCCTTTTAATTTTAACCTGCTGCAGTAATTAAGATACAGTGCAGATCACTTCTGAGGACCCTGCTGAGTATACCATAACGGTGTGGATTAAAAAACGCCCTGGAACAAAGAGAAACCCCACACGGGCTACTGCACGTTATGTTACGGTCTGTGTCTATAGGACTATCAGAAATGAAGTCCTAAGAAAAGCCCTGATTTAAAAAGATTACCAGCGAAGACTGAGGTAATATTTACATTAGCTTCTGTTAATTAAGGAACTTGCTGCATACAGAACCTTCCCAGGAAGAGTTACTTCGCTAACCAAGACAAGATCCCTATTTCTAGATTTCCATCAGTGAATTACTCGAGTTTTATCTAATTCCAGATTGCTGGGTTCATTTTGTTAGCAAGATACCTACCCAAGTTTCCATGGCAAGCATATCCTCTATATCAAGCCTATTTTCTCTAGACATCTTCAAGGAAAATTCTATTCCTTTTCACTTTTCCTCATAAGCCAGTGTAACCTGGCATCAATCTGCACTTTAAATAGAGGTACATTCACATAGCAGGTATAGTGCTTCACATTGCAAGATGTAACTGAATAAAAGTTTCTAGATAGAACAACTCTAAAGCAAGAGATAAACAATAAATGGATTAATATTCCCTACGAAGGGCCATAATAATCTCTTAAATTCTCCCTACAGCTTTCAGTCAATTTATTCTAGAACCCACAATGTAAACGCAAGCCTTCTAACAGAATAAAATCCAAATTTCCACTAATGTGCTTTTTAAGATCTAAGTATCTTGACAGTTTCCCTTTGAATCACATTTATTTCAATTCTGAAAAAAACTGAATTACTTTGATATATCTTTTACACTGGCACTTTTATGCCTTCTCAGGACATCAGTGATTTTCAGACTTTTGAACTGGTACTAAAAATAATTACGCAGTAAAGGTCAAAAAAATTCTTTCCCCTCTTTTTTTTTTTTTGGTAACACTTCTATCTCATCTTTCTAGGAAGTGTCATTAATTAGCTCCTTTAAACCAAAGAAAATGAAGTTTCTCCATTAAATATAAAAAGAATCGGACTTCAAACCTGCATCACACAAAGTATCTGCTAGAAAAAGGATTAAATTACTAAGGCTTTGCCACTTAGAACATATTATACAACCAGAAAGACATTTTATTTTATAAAGAAAAAAACAAACAAGCAAGCTAATCAAAGATAAGAAACTAGTCCTTATACATCAGTATTATTTTTCAAAACTACAGTTAATCCTGAGAAAAACAGAACAAGACTAAGTTTTTTTTCATCTCTCTTATTTATGCTTGAATGACACAGCAAACAAAAGCCAATTCTACATTAAGAGTCAGCATCAAGAGCAAGGATTTTACTCAGAGCAATTCAACAATAATATGATATTCACTAATATATTTTTCCCCCTTTTTTCTTCTTCCTTCCCTTTTACTGGAAGGAAGATTAGATAAAAGCTCTCTTACACCTCACCCCACCCCTCCAAAGACAGTCAATACATCTGCTCTCAGCCGCTAATACCCAAAGACAACTCTATTGAACCCTCATCTATTTGCAACTAGACAACAAACACCCTTCAATCTTAGCATTATAAATACAGTGTAGAAAAGAAACACTAATACTCATTTCAAAGGGAAGACCATCTCGGGTTACTTTCACATAATCTGAAGTAACAATTCAGTAATGGTTCAAACTGTGTATTTCCTAAGAAACACACATATCCCGTAATATCAGACTCCTCTTAAGATAGGAACTGAGAAAAATTCCTCTAAATATTCACTACAACCCTTCTGGAACTATTTCCAAATTCAGAAGCCACAAGCCTATCTGATCAAGATTGCACATACATAAATTCTTAGACACTTACATGCTTTAGCATATAACCATTACATACATGAAAACGTGAATTTCAGTTCCCTATACTCAGAGGTAAGCTGTTCATTTATGTGCAAGAACCATCTCTAGGTTCCTTTATACTAGCAAAAAATGAGCATGGAAAACAATTTTACCAAAAACCCAAACAAAACAAACCTCCACAGTCATACCACGTAAGTACCCTATGTCTGAACACACATCCCAGGAAAATTATTGCTCCTGGGAATTTGTGGTTCTGAAGCACTGGGCCTTTGAATGTTCTAGAACTAGTTTAAAAACCAGAACCCTTGTAAAAAACACCTATAAAATTGGTGAATTTAAACTTTTGCAGTTTCAAAGTTAATTATCCACTCAACTTCAAAACCTAGACTTAATTGCTGGCATACAAAATGTATCAGAATGAAGTGTCTACACAGAACCACTTTTTGTTATGGTGGAGTATTAACAGTACAGAATGCCAGCTAGACTGCAGGGGAAATGACAACTTTTTCCACATACACACTTATTAAAAGCAGCTGTTAGAAAACATGAAGAAAAAAAAGACAAAACTTTTTTTGACCAAGGATGAAAGTGAGAAAGCTTGTCCCAAAACATCCATTTTTGAAAGTGCTACAATCAGGTGGATGAAGCAAGAGAAAAGAAGCCACAACTCAGTAATCAAGAAAAGCTCTCTATTAAAATCCCAAAGTCTGGGAACTGATCAGAACCAGAGATGCAATTTTTTTTTCCCCTCCTTAGAAATACCATGATCTCAAAAGCCTCTTTGCCCACTACATTTCTTTTTTTACCATTTCCATAAAGAGAAAATAAATAAATAAACCAACCAACCATCTGGCTTGTGCCAGACATATTTGCCCATGTTCTATCTGTTTTTCAAATAGCAGACACTCATCAAGCATCTAACACATGTGATTAGCTGGTAGAAAAACAAGAATTCAAATTGTTTTAAAAATATCTTTGCATTTGTTCTTATTCCATTCCAGGAGAAAACAGGGTTCTTTTGCATGTTTGCCTGTGACTGAGAAAGAGGACACAGAGTAACCAGTAGTTCAGCATGTTGAACATATGCTCACATATCAGCTCTAGGCCAACACTTTGGCCTGAAAACAAGACCAGGCTTCTCAGAGTATTTCAACATATGCCTCTTGTGTAAGCACTTACATAAACATTATCGTATCGGCTTTACTTCTCCAGTCATACAGTACAATTATGTGGTAATGCAGCACCTCATTAGTAAAATGAACATTTCAGAGGCACGTTTCTGATGCTGGGTAACTATGGCCCCTTTTCAATCAGAACTTTTTTTCCCTGCCTTTGTGCATGGTCTGAATGGCTGTTACAGCCCCATCTAGAAGAGTGGAGAAGCCTGAATCACAACGGTCTGCTTTAAGAGAAGCAGCAGCCTGATCTCTCAATTATTTCCTTCCACAGGTATTCTCAGAGACCTCTAAATGAGTAAATCCATTACTATTTTAATAGGCTTCCATAACTCAGCCTCAGACACAGTCTACTATAGTAGCCAGAGGCAGAGTACATTTCACTTTTATATACCCCTTGGGTTACCCCCAAGGTTCGAGTTTCCTCCTCAGAGGTAGTTCCTGCAGCTGTACATCATCTGGAACGACTCCCACAGCAACAGGCACTATCAACAGGAAGATTACAAAATTATGTAAGTCCCCAGCTTCATTCTTTATTTGTTGTAGATATAAGGTGTGTATCCACAGCAGTTTAATATCCTTTGCTGCCCTCTAAGTACACTTTCAAATATTCATGCAAGAAATATTTACTATGTCAGAGTTCATATGGATTTGTCCCTACTAAACTAATCCAAACCCCAAGGAATTTGAAGAAAATCAGCACAAGGAATGTATGTTTTTAACATGCCCAAATACTGTCATCAAAAATAAATAAATAAACAAACAAGGTAATAGTGAAATACAGTTAACCAATTTAGACAACGTAAACCTGCTCTTAGCCTCACCCAGCATGATATTTGTGATTCACAGATGTAAATCTCTTAGAATACACTTACAAAAAGGCATGTTTCATAACTTAAGAGTTTCACTGCAGCCTGCAGTTCCCACCTATGAATTCCTCTGAGACATTATTTCCAAATTCAGTTTTTCCCCACAATTGGCATGACCAGTGGATTTCAAATTTCACATCAAAAGACAAATGGGAAAGTTAATCACCTGCCAACTATTTTTCCTCGGGGTTTTTGTATCAAATCTGGTGCCCACAAATTGTGTCAAATTGACTGTAGAGAATCGACTGTGACAGTAGATGGGGTGCATCTGAAGGTGTTGAAGGAGCTGGCTAATGTCACCAAGAGACCGCTCTCTGTCGGCTCCGCAACATCGTGGCAACTGAAGGAAGTCATAAAGACTGGCAGAGTCAAGTGCTACACTTATCTGTAAAAAGGCACCGATGAAGAGGCAGAAACTTGAGATCATTCAGCCTCACCTCAGTCCTGCCTTGACAAAGTATGGCACGCAAGAAATTTTAAGCAAGCAGCTCTTGCCCGCGCACGAACTCCAATCCGTATTACACAACTATAGCAAAATAAAACTGGTCAGTGCAACTCCACACCTTTGCAGACTTTAAAACGTGCCGATATCAAGTGTACCATAACCTGGTATGCTCCGGAAGAGCTGGAAACACTCATTTCACTTCGACAATCTGGAATAAAGCAGTAGCTTCAAAGTGTAAAACTTACTTGAAGCCCCACGTACAAACACCATCTGCTCTTTTGCAAAAGGTATAACAGTTGAAATAACATTCTTTTCTCTTCCTCTTACTACAAGCCATCACGAAGAGAATAATTTTATTTATATAAAGAGCCTGCAAAATGAAGTTCCATAAAAACAGGAACATATGGCCAAATAATTCTGAATAGCACTTAGCATATTCATCCGTAAAAGAAGAACTATAAAGGGTAGATAAATACACCCAAGCCTACTTGGAAATTGCCAGTATACACACGGTTTTCTGCAAATTATTTTTTTTTAAGAATTTCTCACCCATCACTCTACATAGAGACTTCTCATTACAGTTCTGCCAAAGTTAATCTTTTCAAACTACAGTCTTGGCCTATACCACCTTATATCACACATTCTAACAAGTCTTAGGCCTACATCAGTGCATAAAGAAACCCTCTCCTCTTTCAGAAGTTAAATTTCTATTGCTGTAACAAAGACGGAGCTCGAAACAAATGCAGGCCATGCCTAAGATGAATGTAAATGTAACGTGTAAAGCTACTTAGAACATCAAATAAAATGCCTAAATATAAAATGAAGAAATAATCATTTAAGATATAAAACCAGTCCCAAAAGACAATATGCACCCACTTATTAATTAATTTCTGCTATTAGCAAGGAGAAAAACACAACAATGCGTGGTCAGACACGTGGTCTACCCTGCACACACGTTCTTGCAGGATCTGCTGTAACTACAGCATCTGGAATTTGATTTCAGCAGTACTCCATCCAGCTATCATCCACTGGTTTCTAAGACACGAAATATTTTTCATTGCAGTTTCTTGCTAATAAGAGGCTTAGAATTTTTTTGACTGAGGCCTAAAAATATAAAACAAACAAACAAACAAACTGAACAGTTGTGCAGACATCTCTACCTCTTACACTGATCGATACTACAACAAATATCTAGCTCTCCCTTCAACCTGCATCATGAAGCTTTCTGGGTACTTACACATTATCAGTTGAGACAAGAAGCACAACCATCTTCAGACTCTCAAAAGCCCTTCCAGCTGCAGACTTCTGCTTTAGTTTGCCGCAGTATTACAACCAGCTGGTCCTCATTGCCTACACTATTCGGTTCACCAAAACATGCTCTTCTCATCAATTTTCTGGCTGTTGCTTCAGAATCTTCATGGATTTAAGCAAAAAGACTGGTTTCACTGAGTGATGTTGGTTCATGTGGATCCTTCTCATTTATTTTTACAACCTTCTCATCATACTGACGGCTGATTCCTGTTATCTTTTCCAAAAAGCTGAAGAGTTTATACAAGACAGTCATATCTTATCTGACTTGCACTTCAGCTTGATTTCTGCTCTTCAACTGTCAAAAAGAGCTTTCACTATTCTGATTTACGATTATTTTATTTCTCCTTAGGCTGCCTGCAACTCCACTAAGCCTAAGACCTGAAAGCAATGCCTACTAAAGGCATATAAAACTGAGCATGCTAAAAACCTCAGAACATTCCTGCTGGCTCTTCACTGCAGGAGATGATGCATTATAACACAAATATCCCTGAAATCTCTGCAGGATCTACAAATCTCTCCTTGCAAACCCTCCAATATTTCGCACACACACAGAGCAGGCTCTTCTGTTAACCAGCCTCTTGTACTCAGAAGCAACCCAAGTACTCTCCTATTAAAGTTACTCAATGAGAGCAAAATATTTTAAATTTTTTTTTCTTCTTTACTTTCACCATTCTTTCAGGTTATGGAGTTCAACCATCTTTATTTCCACAGAACTTTCATGAAAACTTGTAAGGAGTCTTTTACTCTAGTATTTCCAGACAATGGCCAAGACCTATTAGTGCAGAAATTGACTGTAATGACATCTTTCCACTGCTGAAGAGTTTTGTTGTCAACATGACTTAGCATCTTCAGTACAGAACTTCTGAAACAACTTTCCAAGCATTTTAGACATTTTTAATGTCTTGAGTTAACCATCAACTCCATTCCAATTTCAACATTATCCTGGGTTAAAGAACCATATTTAATATTTTCTTTCTATGTTGAAACGTGTATTTAGATACAGAAAATCTACTATGGTCATCTACTCCGACTTCTACAGAACATGGACATAGGCCCTCAATTTTTAGTTAGGTACATCTTAAAGGAAAAATATCAGGTTTAAATTAAAACCAACAGTTCCTGTTATACCATCATTTTCTGCTTCATCATAGAATTTCTGTTCACAATATACACACAACAACATTGCAATCAAGTCCCTCCTTGCTGTTCTCTCTGATTATTTTTAATATATTGAGCTCCTGGAATCTCTCCCTCAGGAGCTATTTTCAGCCCTTATTCATTCTTACAGATCTTCTCTGAATTCTCTTTTGACTTTAACATCCTCCTTGAAGTACGAACACCTGAATTTGACACAGGATTCTTGAAGTGCTCTCATTCCTAACAAAGATACTCTACATTTTCTGCTCAGTCATATACAGATTAGATCATATTGAACCTTCCCCTCAAGGCCTCCCATAAATGAATCTGTACTTACAAGGAAATTAGTTAACTGAGAAGCTCAAAAACAACAATGAAGAAAACAAAGGAACAGACCGGGTGATCCTACCAATTCACCTTTGCAGATGACTTGTATATTTCCCTCTCCCCGCACACATGCTGCTTTGGTGGCATTTCCTTGGTTTTCAAGCAGAAACCACAGAACTGTATGATGGATGAATCCTTTGGCTCTGTGTAAGAGACAGGTTGCATTTGCTAGTATAGAGAGTTTAGAATTAACCACTCTGAATTAAAAGTCAAGGCTTACCGAGGTCAACAACCAATGTCAACAGAGTCAGGCTAACGATCTCCAACAGAAGCAATGGCTCAATAAATAAATAATAGTACCATCTTTTATTCTGCTCCTGTACATATTCTGTGCCTCTCGGAAATTCACACAGAACTCCAAGAACATTTGTACAAGAAACCGCAAACAACAACGTTCACCAACCTTTATTAGATTACTTCTCGACTCACCAGCTGACCAACAGATTCCATGGTGAGTAGGTAGTAACTGCTCTTCTGCATGTGGCCTGGGCTGGAGGAGCTGCACTTGATTTTTGCTTTATAGGAACTATACAGTTACTGTAGAATGAACGATGACCTTTCCGACTTCCCCGCACAGCAATACTAAGCAAGCATACACAACTGACAGAACCACTAGATGCATATTTGAGGAAAAACAAAGTGCTTTTAATGCACATGTTGCTAAGGCTCCAAGAATAGAGTGCATTGTTTTCAACTGATCATAACTCAGTCAGAACACTGAGCTACTTCTCCACAGAGGCAATTTCCATGTCAAACTTCAACTCTCAACCACTTCAGCAATGAAGTTAAGGAACATGAAAATCTTAAAGAAAATTAGAGGGAAAAACACAAAAGAGGAAAATGTTTCTTCTCCTCACTTCACTTTATGATTTAAGTGCATGGTGGGAGGGGGAGGAATCAAGGGGTTTTTGCTGTTAAATAGTATAGCTGTGTTGATGTGAGGTTTTATGCTGACATGCTCTGTAAATAAGGCTTCGGAATCTAAATTCAGTACTGACTTTACAAAAAACAAAGCAAAACAAAAAAAAGACACACAAAACACAACCACAAATTAGAAAAAAACCCCAACACACACACAAAAAAAATACAAATTAATGAACCACAGAAGACAGGAAGAAAAACAAGTGTCGCTTTCATTGCTCTAGCAATCTTACATTTCTTTCCAAAAGCTTGGTTAAGTGGACAGAGGGAGAGAAGAGACATCATGCCTATGATTTTGATTGAAAGAAGTGTGGCTGCAGTCAAAAGAACACATATGTAAGTTTCAGAAATTTACCATACAGGAGGTGCAACCAAAAATACAAATATCAACAAGGCAGTTTCGCTGCACAAGCTGGTAGCCAGCATAGCAGTCTTGGGAACTAAGCCACGGCGCATGTTCCACGGGAGTATTATGGCAAATTTTGTATCCACAGAAGTCCATTTCCTCACGCGAACACAAAAGAGTTCTGCTATTCCTGCTACTGGCAGTTCATACACAGGCAGACAGTCGTTGGTGGATTGCAAATAACCTACAGAGAAGATACTAACACAGGGTTGGTCCCCTCTGCCACCTAACAAAAGGTTTTGGCATAAGTATTAGAACAAATGACTGACACCCTGACACCAGTTACCTGTTTATGCTGAGACACATCTGGCAAAGAATGAAGTGAAAACGGTCGCAGAAAGCTCCTACTTCCAACGGACCAAGCACACAACAAAAGTCAAGGCACAGTGGTGCCAGTCTTATTTTCACTGGATCTCCGTGTAGCAAGAAAAAGAAACAACTTTGCCACCCCCAAAAAACACACCTCTACACGCACTATCTATTCTGCATCTCACAGCTGGAGATAATGCCTTTATTTCATTGTTGGGTTAGAACTATCTTCAGGAAAGTGTTACAACCCTTGTTTTCCAAATCAGCAAACGAGGAGTTATCTGCACAGGAAGGCAACTTACGGGATCCAAGTTCTTAGAGTTTTATCACTAATTCAGAGCCATCAATCAGTCATCTCCTTGCATTACACTGCATACTCCTAATAAACTCATTTATAAATAGATGTGTGTGCTTAAAACACCAAACGTCACATTGGAGGGGAAAAAAAAAAACAACAAACAAACAAGAACAAAACCCAACCAAAAAAAAAATCCATACAATAGCCTAAGCATGGATTCTAGACTAAAGAAATACACCGTACTGCGGGAATGCTACCTTGGCCAACAAAAGTCCATGTACAGTAGCTGCTCCAGAGCCAGGGAAAAGAGTGAGGATCTAGACAATGTCAATTTGACAGATTAACAGTAATGAAGATCTACAGCACACATCCCCTGGAGGGTTACTTGTTCATCACTAGCAACTACTCTTCTGAAATAGACCTGTTTATTAAGGGGGAGAAAAAGCACTTTAAAGGTCTGTTTTTGTCTAGTGTGTATTCATACCTGGAGGTTATTTAAGAAAGGGAAAAAATAATGCAGGTATATACCACAGTAAGTGACAGCCTGAGACTTCAGCTATGAAAATCAACAGAGCGGAAAGTCATGTGATTCAGCATGACTCTTTTGAGCTGCTTCCACAAAAAATCTGCAGCTTATGACACTCATATGAACCATGAGCATCTTTTTATCAACTTGGACAATTCTGACATCTTTTTTCTGCTACAGATAAACAACCTGGACCAAACTCTTCGAAGCAAACAAAAAAGCCTCCTGTTAGCACAAACAGGAGTATCGCTTCACCGTCGAGCAATGTGGCTGGTTAATATTGTCCCAGCTCACAACTGCAACAGCATGCAACTGTTTTTACTTCAAGATGTAAAAATGAAAATTGCAAAGGTTAGATAGACATTTAAAACAAGAAAAACCTGATGAAACTTGGAAAAAAGTGGTTTTCTGCAGGATTATTTTTCCTTTAATAAAGCACACGTATAGCTCTACAACTTTTAACTAAAAAAAACCTGCAGAAGTCTGCTACAAAATCTCATTCTTTGGCCTATTTCGAGTGATTAACTTTATGGCAGATTATCATACAGTTAAGACATCTATGAGGAATGTGATCCCAGACCAAAACTCAGAAGATACTCTTTAGTCTTTTGACGATCCGGGTGATAAAGGCTGTATTACAGATGCACTGGGACTCATACAAGAGCTCTTTAGATTACAATTCCAAATATATATAGCATTGCTAGATATACAGGGCTCTGGCTTCATTACAGTCTCAGTCATCTAATACTTTCCATATGCTAAACACTGAACAAATAAATTTGCCTGTAAAAGCAAGAAATACGTACCAAATAATAAATAAACCAACATGAAACGGGCTGTTCACATTAGGGTAAAAATCCAAACTCTTTATTCCTCCCTTGAATATTTCTGTCCAGAGGAGTCGCCAACAACCCTGTAAATTTCAGCTGAAATCAGCAAGATGCCTCAGCACAGTTTTGCAAGTGTCAACTCCAAAGCCTTTACAGAGAACATTTTAATTACAATGTTAAGGCCACCTCAGTTAAGGGAGACTTAAAGAACAGAAACCTACTCAAGTCCAGGAGCTTCAGGTGGATGGGGAAGTAAAGAGCTGTGGATCACACAGCAGGACTAGTGTTAGTTACCCTGTACTGGAACCAGTGGAATGAGCCGTTTGTTCCAGATAACCTGAGCACACACAAGAAGGAAGAGAGGAAAGGGTGCTTTCATCCAGCTCATTGCTTTGATGGCTTCCAGAAAGTTTTCAAGATGTCACATCGCACTGTGTTTTCGGGTTTCTTTTTCAATATTTAAAAGCTTTACAGAACTAACACCTCATTCAATACATCACTTAGCTCCAAAAGCTATCCGAGACAACGCTTGCGCCCAATATCTCAACACAGCGGAGTGAACAAGAAAGCAAATGATAGAACACTCTTGAGTAACTCGAGGCAGTAACTCAGAACTAGGAGTGAAAAAAAGAGCGGGAAGATCCAGCTGAGAGTATTTACGGAGGGCACATTTGCAAGGCTGATTTACCTGTTCGACTGTAAACTGCAGCGTATCAAGCCACGACCTCCGACCCAGCCCGGAGAGAGACGGTGCTGCCCCGAGAGCCGCCGTGCCCGGCCGGCGTCGATCCCCCGTCATCAGCGGATGGCAGCGCGGGAGGGACGCGGGTTCCCCGCTCGCCTCACCGCGGGGAGGGCGGGCGGAGCAGCCGGGGCGGCTCGGAGCTACTTTTTCTTACCGACTTCAGTTACTTTTAGAGAAACACCCACCAAACTACCTTGCTCTGACAAAGTTTTCCCCCGCTGCCAGCGGCGCTGGCGTGAGGGCGAGCCCCGGCTGACAGCCAGGCTCCACAGCAGCCGGCGGACCGGCCTCCAGCCC